>DWTW01002056.1:0-11613 GCA_018246275.1 Papilio slateri
GGACATCTGCAACACTCGAGGATCTGCAGATGCGTTGCCGGCCTTTGAGAGAAAGGTATGCTCCTACCTTATCCGAATATTGAATATCTTTTCCGAAAAATCACGATCTTACAAAGGACTACAAAGAGCTCAGCTCAGTTCCCAGGTACATAATATAAATACAGATAACTGATGCCATAAAGACATTGGAGATTGTTCCCCAGCGTTGTGTTTCCCGGTTATTACCATAGAAAAAGATTCAGACAAAGGAAAGGGACGAAAATCGGTTACTACAAAAAAGAAGAGATTATCATCACTCATCACATAATTCATTCATCATATTAGCTATGAGACTCCGGTGAAGACTATGAATCGAATGATACCTCACAGTTCAAAATCTGTCGAGCAGTTTACGGTACGGGAAATTACAATGGAATAGACATCAATTCATATATATACACGCGAAAAATAATCCTTCTGGACCAGTCGGACAAAATATGCCACCATTGTATTATGACTTTCTTCAGTTTATAATCTCACTTGCCAAATTATAACCTGAGCGAATCATTGAAAAATAGTCTGACATATCTATGGTTAGTTCAAAATGGAATAGTATTCGTGCCGTTAGTATTAACAAGATCCAGTGCATGTGACTTGTAGTAGATTGCGTGCTCTGCGATATCCTGTCCGGTAGCAATCATTTTGCACGTTGTTAAACCATTGAATCTGGTTTTGAATATACCGTCCTTTGATATTGCGATCTCAAAGTGAAGTGCACATCCCATCTAAACTAGACGACGAAAGCAATCATTACAAAATGAAACATTGATTGAGTCACCATCTCGTAACCATCGCTATTATTGGATAATAAATCGATTGTCAATAATGGAAAATCTTACTGTCTCGGTACCTATAAAATATCAAAGTAATTATGTCTCACAATTATTGCTAAATTAAATATAGAGATAGATTGGACTTTGACGAAGGACATAATCGAAACATTTATCGCAACAAGAAACTCAAAGAAGGCAAAATAGGAGACAAGGCGAAAGTTCAACATCAATTCTCAAGTTAGAAATAGTGAATAAGAGTTTTTTAAACTATCCCTCAAGACGGTATTTGCTATCTGCTGCTATGCTAGATTTTAAATCCTTTTAATTTACACACTAAGGCGTATATAAGACACCCTAAGACAGAAAAAAAAGATCATTCACAATATCTTATTTACTACGTGTTGCAATGTTAACGGGATAAATAATTGTCCTTAATATAGTTGTTAAAGTTCTACAAAATCTAACAACGCAATTTATAATTTACTGCAATGAGCATTACCTCTACCACTACCCTTCTGTTAAGTTTTTCTGCAAACGTTCCTTTTTTGGTGATCATTTGACATCAGGTAAAGCCTTTGCTAGATTATCCCTTTCTTATCACTTATAAGAACAACTTACAAAATAATATACTGACAAAATAGAAACCAATAAATCCAATTATGAACCTCATCATAAACATAATAGTGGAACCAACAAAAAAAATCGAATTAATCTCAGTATTCTCCCAAATGAAACTGAGCCTTTCATTCAATTGATTACCGGCACTCGACACCTGTCAAAGTATGTCCGATGCTTCGCCCGTAGCCCCATCTCCGCGCGTAATCCTAGCCCGGACCGTTGACTCCCCCAGTCAATCGAACAACTGATATTTAATATTGACTCGAATGCCGTTTGATGCTAGAATGTTATTTTAACAGAGGAAGAAACATGTTTCTCTATCAATGCCAGAAGTTCTGCTCGGCTCATGTGATTGTGCGGTATGTTTGTGTGGTATGTTTGTGTGCTAGGTATGTTTGTGTGGTATGTTTGTATGCTAGGTATGTTTGTGCGGTCATGGTCCACACAGAAAACCAACACGACATGGCAGTATTAACAACACTGAATTTCGTATCTTGAATGCCTCCGATCTCAACATATTAAGTAGGGAATGTAATCTTGCAGCAAAATTATAATCTTGATATTTGCGAGATTTAAGAGGACTAATCTTACAAGATTTCGGTATTTTGCGAGATCTCGCAAATTTTATTAAATCTATTTTAAAAGTGTACAATAGGATTATTTTTATAACACTTTTATATAGTATCTAAATTAGGACATATAAATGAAATAATTTTATAAGTATTTGTTCATTTATTAAAATAATACTAGGCCTGGAAAAAAGTTCATTGCATTTTCCCGATAGATGATGTCAATTGCAAATAACTCACACAGGTCAACTGCACAGGTCACAGCACCAACACTAAACGCTCGTTGGAAAACTGAAGGTTCAAGCGTTACTTTGAAAGTATAAACATCGAATTGGTGGTTGGAATGTCATTTGCGTTTAAAAATTGAGAAAAATAATAGAAAAGTACGCTGTATTTTGTAGTATTATTAGGACAAGGGGTATAACTTGTAGTTAGTTAGATCGCTCTTATCGTCTTATCATTGAAAAGGCTGATGACCTTCTGACCTACAGCAACTGTGGACAGCAGACCTCAGGCAATGGAATAAAAATGGCTCGAATCGGTTAATAGGAGAGGAAAGTATTCCGTCAAGACAACGCCCGACGCTTGGTATTGCGCAATCTTGATATACCGAGATTGCATTCTCTAATATTAAGACATATCATCGGTGAAATGTAAACAGTAATTCTTATCTCTGGTCACCATTTAAATAAAGATTTAAGAAATGTACGTATATATAATTTGTGGTAAATGGTAATAGAACCACGGAATCAGCGTTGATAACACTAAAATAAGGATCCTATACACAAACTCATTACACAACAACTTGTTTGGCAAGTGGTAAAGAAATACAAAGTACTACTTTGCTAGCACTTCCTAAATCGCCCGAGGCTACTTTGCCCGATTATCTTAGACCCCACAAAACTAATAGCCTCGGCTTTATATAATCTTTATAGCTATATCGCATGTACAAACTTCGCTTTAAGGGACCATATGTACATACTCTATAATAAACTACCGGTCGAGTATTGTTGGCACAGGCAATAATGGCACACAAAGAGAATTAATATAAAAGAAAGAGAAAACTAAAACAAAAAAAAGTAGCGAAGGATGAATGAAGTATTAGAAATTATTTGAAGCTTGTTTGCATCTTGAACCTATAAGTTGGACCTATAAGCCAAACTACGTATTACGCGTCAACGTGGCATGTGGAAGCTTGTTCCAAAAACCCTTTTTTTCAACTATCACTTGCCTCTTCTCCTAATTTACCCTCGCTTTTTACTTTTATTAAGTAATAAGCGTCAAAAGATTTATGATCCTACATCAGAAAATAATAAAACGTAACATTTTTTTTTACCTTTGAAAAATATTATTAATATGTACTTTATCTCGCTTTGATTCGCACAAAAGTGTCAATTTTGAGATTCATACTAAGGAGAATATTGATTTAATGATATATTCATCCATAATGTTATGTTACAAGCAAACGTTCGCCTTAATATTCCTTTTTTTCACCCGACAATACATTTACGACTGTACCCAGACTCGACAGTCGCCATATATATTGAAGTAGTTTCTTTATATAACTTGTAAATAGAATGGGAGTGGGAGCACGTATCAAACGTCAACAGGCAATGTAACGCCGTGTAGAAATTAGCATGGTTAAGAAATATAAGAATTAGTAATTAAATATATATTTGTGAACTTTACCCATTTATATTTTAACTGAAAGGAGTTGCGAGAGGGTAGACTGGTATTATTGAGAAACGTAATTTACAAGAAGTTGTAAAACATATCTTTAACATATAACTTGTAAGGAGCTTTGTAAGTTGTAACGTTTGATAAACATGGCAAAGGTCTTTAGTTCTGTACAAAGAATGTATTCCGTATAATGCTTCCAGCAATTTCACAGCAACCTAAGAAAATAATTCTCAAAGGACGGACTCATTTTGTCACAAGACTTTTGTTGTTGTATTACTATCGGTTAAATAATAACACATTCATTTTGTTGCATGTGTCGAAAGTAGAAAAGTAATTAAGATAATGTAAATGTCACCGTTATATTGAGTGAGTAAGTAAAAACTGTCTGATGCAGACACTCCCCTGCAGGCCGTGACTGGCGCTCGAAGCGCCCGCGGCGCGTTTTGCATTTACCGTACCCAATCCTGATGAATCGGACGGGCGATGACAAGGGCGACCCCAGGTCACAACAGACGCGACTATTCCTACGGGCTGTCTCCCCGTCATGGCACGGTCTGGCCTATGAGTTATCGCTCGTGGGTATCGTGGGACCCTAGTTTCAGGTTATACTAATATCCAAAGTTATATATAAAGATTATAGTTTAAGAAGATGTCTATTAAATATTAAAAAAAGTTGTCCGTCCCCAGACAGATCCGGCAGATTTGAAAGATGTTTCACATCATAATAGATTCGTTACGTTACACATAAGACGTCAAATTGAAAATTGTTAATTCAGTTCACAATTTTCCGTCAACACATACGATGTTTATAAACTGACGATTACATAAACAAAGTAATTCAACAAGAACATTATTTATTGAAATATCTATGGTGGATATTCAATGGATACGTTAAAAGATTGGTTACTCTTGTAAATAGGTATACATAAAAAACGTGAATAGATAGAAACGAAAATATTATAATATTTCTTTCTTGGAATCCTATTGAGCGAAATGGGGTAATTTCGTGTTTAGGTAACTTTCGGGATAGACAACCTTTACTTTCGTCTCAACTCATGTTATCCAGAGTGGCACAGCGGGGGAGCTGCCTGAAATAGACAACGTGGAGCGAGCAATCGTAGGGTGGCCTTGTTATGTCGGGACCAGGGGGCGCACCTGACAGTTTATATACGTTTTGAGTAAATTATCATTATTTGAGCACTATGATGTGTCACTCCTCTTATTAAATTTGAAATAAATACGATATATAAAGGCATAATGTGTAATAAAAAATATGCAAATTAACATGTTCATTGAGACCGCGAATTGTGTTTGATACAAAACAAATTTAAACTTAAAATATAACTTTAATAGTCGTATATTTAAAGACTTCTGCAGGAAAAACTGCGTTTGTACTATTATATTTTTAGTACTGAAATGTAAGTTTAATACGATGCCAGAATAAATAAGCCATTGGGTTTATAGCAGACTGGTGGCAATGAATAATGAAAAGACAACCGTTTCTAGATAGATGTTTTTATAATTTAAGTAACAATTGTATATTTTTATTAAAGTTAATAAAATAATTCGTTGTAACATTTCTATATCTGTGTAACTAAATATCCTACCAGTAAAGTTGGTTGACAAGTTCCAAGTTCATTTTCACTGTTAAAAATTAAGTAGAGCCAAGCTCAAGCCTTGTTGCTCAATACCTGAGCTTCTTTTTCTGCTGTGCATGGGACGACAGATTATACAAATTCAAGTGCTCTTGATTGTACCGCATCATAATAAAAAAATATCAAATAATTCTATATGTAAGCCCCGACTCCACAAACTGTGAATATTGGTAAAAAGGTCAGTTTGTCCGTTTGGTGATCTTAAGTAGTTTTGTTGCGTATGTAATAGTTTCGCGAACATTAAACAAACACACTACTAACTAACATTCTTCCCTAGACTTCTAGAATAAGAGAATGAATATATTTATAACTTCTTTGTTCTTGTTCATAATTCATCACATGTATGTGGCGAAAGGGATGCAGTTTCTACCGGATGCAATACGACAATTCTTGCTCTTTTTTTAAGACAAAATGGAAATACGCAAAGCTACTTTTAGAATATATTTTAAGCGGATAGACGATAATCGAAATCTACTTCGGGTTCTCTTTGGCTTGCCCTGGTAATAGAAAAGCAAGAAAGGATTATTTTATAAGGACGTGATATCGCAGATATTTCTATTTCGACGTCTGTAGCCGGCCTTTCATTGGTAGACACGTGTAAGGCAGGTTCGGGTGTGAGGTGGGTGACAGTGGCGGTGTAGCGGGGCTGCGTCTGTCACAAACAGCAACAGGTTTTACAGAGGTATAGCCCGCAACAACAACATCTGTTGCACGAATGAGCCCGCTCGACCGGTGAAATACCACGACCTCACAGAAGGCAGGCGTCAAGTCTGTTTGTCTGTCTGTCAAGTATTGCTGCGTTTCGTCTGACGAGTGAGATCCTCTTCCCCTATTCTAATAAGAAAAGAATGGGGTAGGGGAAGAGGATTTGACGGGAAAGGGGACGAATAGGAAAAGGAAATGTCCTTTTATCTAATCTCTAATACTTGATTGATTTTAAATTTCCTGTTCGCGCGTCGTTCTAGAGTGCACCTAAAACATCCGTCTCACGTAAAATGTTGAAAATATAAGTTATTTTTTCTTATATGAACTTATGTTTGAAATATCGAAAAATATGAAAAAAGAAAAGTATGTATTTGTATATTAATCCAGGCCCTACTGATTATTAACTAAAGTTGTTCTCGCAAAGACTTTCGAGTGATCTAATCAATGTGTGCTGATAACGGTTAACATTTCGACTCCTAAATTAATAATCAAAAATTACAAGGTCCATTTTAATATTAGGATGATTATTAATTAATTAAGCAAAACACATAGAATTGTCATTCATAGTTCACTATATAAAGGTACCTGTCGTGACGGTAGCGCGTCATGATTTACGCCCCCCGCGACTTCTTCTCCCGGCGGCTTTATCTGGAAGCATAGTAGTGTCTTTAATCTGAATCTTGAGACAAAAATACAAATATTATGAGAATCAATAAAAGAATAATGCCCCCATTTTGTCCAAACTGTGGTACAAAAACGGACAGCTATATATGACCGTTTTTAAAATAGGAAAACCAAAAAAAATATATTTATTACCAATCCGAAGTAACAACTTATATTTTCGCGATCAATAGTTTAATGGTAGATGACATGATGATGGTGGATGAAGCTAAGCCTAAGCACAATAGTTGACCTTGATTGTTTTAAACAAAACAAATAAAAAGAACACGTTAACAAAAAAAAAACAAACGTAAGGTTTTATAAAGAAAACGCATCGCAGGAGTTAGACAGAAATCGCGGATTTCCGTTATGCTTCATCGTGGAAAGTTATTTGCGTCGAATTAGTCACACGTGTCACTATGCACATAAAACTCAGCTGCGCGTTCGTATCAATAGGAGATGCGTAGCAATGGTGTGATTTTTTTGAGACTCTAAGAGGGGGCAAACATGTTGTCGGCGTATATATAACACACCGAGTGCACTAAAGACGTCACTGAGACATGTTGACCTCTTTTGTAACTTTAAAAAAAAAGTAGATCCAGATAGTATTTCTAAAGAAAACAATCCTTTGGCGTCCTTAAAGTAATCATCACCCTGCCGCTTTTCCCACTTATGTGGGGTCGGCACAGTATGACCCTAGTACATTAATTTAGTATTGATTTCATTTCATTTTTTTAGTACATTAATTCTTTTTGTCGTCCTTAAAGTCTCAGAACATAATAGCTCCCATACTATTATGGGACGACTGTTTCGAAACGAGGAAGCTATATTATAGAATATTAACATTTTTTTTACAAGTTTTGATAAAAAAAATAATGATCTTTAAACATCGTGAGAATTCTTCAATCATAATTTTAAATTTATTGATATTCATTTATTATTATATTAATTTTCTTCACGAAGAAAATAACTATCGTGAAGAAATAAAATAATATCGATATTTAACCTTATAACTATATTTTATTGCTATTGTCGCTGGAGCAATATTCAGACATCCAGCTCCCTGCTTTGTGTCTTTCCGATATTTTTATTTTTACATTTATTTTCTCTTTTAGTTCGCGGTTAAATGACCTTCTTGGCCTTATTTAACCAAAATTTAACAAACATTTAAGGTTACTTTGCTTGCGTTCAATTCAAAGTTTTACTTAAATCGAACTCTCTCATTCGTCTCGTCGATATAGGTAGCGATTTAATGTAGCCTAACAGTGGTAGAGCCCACACCAGCATCTGTTGCATGAATGGGCCCGCTCGATCAATTAAATACCACTACCTCACCTCACACAGAGGACAGGCGTGGAGGTGAGGTGCTGAAGGCCTAATTCTAGTCGTTTTCCCTTTCCTATCTTTTCTTGGAGGAAACAACGGCGGACGGGATGGATAGGAGGAAACGTATTTTTTTCTGTTTATCCCCTCCTCTTTCTATTAAAGGTAGGCAACACATCTGCAACTCGTTAGCTTGTTGCAGATGCCTATGGGTAGCAGTCACTTAATATCAGGTGAACCGCTTGCTCGTTTGCCACCTTCCATAAAAAAAAAATATTCATATTCGCGTCTGCTTTATCAGGGATCAATGGGATTTCGGAATCTTTTTATATTTATCATTTATTTATTTTAGCGAGCTATCTTTGTGTATCGCCTTTTTTTTTAAACAAATAAAAATATTAACTCCAATGTCCTCACTCAGTTATGGGTAAGATATATTAATCCCAACAGATCTTAACACCATAACTCAATGGTACTAAACTTGTAAAAATCATATGTTTTATTTACAGCTAATTTGAATATATGAATTGCAGAATTTATATTCGAGAAGATTTTTCGAAGGATACTTCATATTTGTATTTTTTTTCTACTTTAGCCTTCTCGGCGCATAAGAAGTACGCGTACCTGTGTCAAATTTACATTGTATTATCAAAACATAAGGTGTTTTGATCTGTATAGTTGTTTAAGAGGGTGAGGTTTGAATAAGAAAATGCTTCATGGTATTTGAATAGTCTTTTAATACCGTAGATATCACATTATCGAGATAGGTAAAGACATTAGTGACACTGCCACGCATTCTTTGTGATGTACATAATCAATGTTAGACAGCATCTCAGAAGCTGCAGGCGTTTCTACAACGAACATATACAATGTATATGTTTTAAAAAATTCCTACAGTAAAATTTTTGTAATAGGATGCATTTATGTTTGATTTGTGTATAAATCTGATTATTATTTTTATGAGACGTATTACGTATGACGTATATAAAACAAAGTCATGTCAGTTACACCATTTGTAACTCTGGCTGCTGCATAGATTTTTTTTTATCTTAGATTTACTTCTTTTGGTTTGCAACTTTAACTAAAAAATATTTAAAGTTATTCGCGGAAAAACATATATCAAGAAAATGCGTTTTCTCGTAATTTTTTCATATGAGAAGTTATCTCTTATGAAATGACAGAAACTACAAAGAGTATATATTTATACATACAGACTTCAATGAAGGGAAAATATAAATTAATTCTAAGGCGGAAAAAAAATTTGCCGAGACAGCTAGTTTATTATACATACGAATGTATTAAAATTAACTAGCTAATTTGTACACTGTACCTTTTATTATCCTCTTAATATAAATTACATGCTTTTCTTGTACAGGGTGTTACAATAAGGTCGATTGACGTTAAACGTTAATTAAACATGAGTGATGAACAAAAATGATGGGTTCTTTAATGAAACATGTTATTTGGACCATTACAGTTAAGTGTGAAAGATTATGTTCACCGAATGACCCACAAAGCTCCGACGCGACACGTCGATCTACATATCAAAACTTCTTTTAACATCTCCGGCGCATTGATGTAATTTATGAGCAACAATACTGCTCCTCCATATCTTCAATAAGCCATCAATTCTCATCTTTGAGTTGCCGGATGGTGGTTGGCTTGTTGACATAGACTTTACACTTCAGATGACTCCAAGAGACGAAGAGCTAATCAAGTGTTAAATGGCAAGATCTCGAAAACTTTTCATGCGGGAGAGCCATTGTGACGTGGGCTGTGTTGCATGTACCGCCATCTTGTTGATACCGCATAGATCGATGCTATGCGGTATCAACAAGATGATATCATCAGATCATCATAATCTTCCAATATAGGCCACAAAAAATTGATCAACATTGCGCGGTCGCGTTCGCTACAAACTGACACCGAATTCCCAACAACATTTAAAACTCATGGTCCAATGATTCCTACAAATATTGCATACAATTAAAACGCCTAACCACAATTACCTCAGCCGTCATCCGTCAAACGTTACTACAGACCGAGATGTTCTCATTCGGGTTCGACACATTCTCGATGGCTTATGAAGGCCGCGGCAGCGCGGGTTATCTTCCGATCGTTTCAAACGCTGTAACGATGTTTACTGTTGTACTGTTCACCGTAGTGTTGTAACCTGATCGCTAAATTGAGTCAACTAAAACAAAAACCCATATATGTATTGCCCGGTGCTCTTGAAAATATAAATATTAGAGAGTTGTGGAAGAATTGTATAGTCTATATACAAGAAACGGTTGTTTTGTCAAAGTAAAGTCGCGAGGATTCCGCAGCCGTATTGCTCAGCGACGTAACAAAATCATATTCTGCAATTTTGTACTAAGGTATTGAGTAATAATATTAAGTAATAATATTGAGTAATAATATTGAGTAATAATATTGAGTAATAATATTGAGCAATAATATTAAGTAATAATATTAAGTAATAACTTTTTATTTAACTTTGTAGTTTTAGTTTTATGTTTCCCTAACTGTTGATTAAAATTGTTTGAGATCAAAACACTAGGACAAATCAACGGCTAAGACATAAACGAATCTCGTTAGCAAAAACATTATGTTCTCAATACATTGTATACATATTTACCTTGAGTCATCTCGCCGTCACGAGTATGGACGTTGATAAAAAAATCCACGTGGCAAAAAGTTATATCACAATATAATACGGGTTTAGCACAACAAAAACATTTTAAATAGTATTTATCATTTGAATTCAGATACAATCGACAACTGGCGGCAAAATGTACACGTGGGGAATTTGATCTAATATGATATTTATACAGGCTAGTGAATAGAAGGATCTAGAATAATTGAATGTCAAAATGTTTTATTTTGCGTATGCTTATAGTCAACAGCAAATCAAATCGCGCGGATTGTCTATGAATTCGTTACGATACGTCTCGTCACAATTGTAAAATCACCAACCAACGTTGATTCTTTTGATATTTTCTTCCTGATGCAAGTATTGGTGCCGCTCAAGGATATTTATTATTTCAATTAAAACATATATTTTTAAATTCACTCGATGATGTATAATGATCCATTTACATGAATCTCTCTCACGAATGCCGAGTAGAAAATAGTTTTTGTTGAAATTAAAATATTTAATTATTCATGACCTTGGTTGTGACAAACCGGAATTTGCTCGTGTAATAACTGGTTACTTTGTTTGTTTACAAAATAGTCGCATGTCTAGCAAGAAACGGATGATCTATGGAATCACTATTTATTAGAAGATGTTGTATACATTCAAGGGTAACAAATAACATTTTTATATAACTTATATTATATATAACTTTGTTTCGCCTTCGAATTCATTTATGTGTGTTGTGTTCCCTATTAGCTGTATTAATTTTGTTTTAATTCCTGGATGGGTTGCAATCGGGTCGATTCCCTCCATTGAAGCACCTTGAGATATACCACATTTTTAACCGACTTCAATAAGAAGGAAGTTATCAATTCATCTGTATGTTTTTTTTTTGTCTTTGTTACCTCAGAACTCCGCTCCTGGTGAACCGATTTCGATGATTCTTTTTTTAT
>DWTW01002057.1:0-11613 GCA_018246275.1 Papilio slateri
ACACCAGAGGATCTGCAGATGCGTTGCCGGCCTTTAAGGAAGAGGTACGCTCGCTTCTTGAAGGACCCTAAGTCGTACTGATTTAGAAATACCGCCGAGGATAGACCGTTCCACATACAATATTAAACCTCTTTACTGATTCGATATTTAAAATTTAATCCATTTTCGAATTTACAAAATGATCGACAGTCTACTGGGGCAATGGGAATTCAGTACCTATTCGATTCGCCGCGCCCGCCCTTTAATTAATCAAGCGGTTCGTCATCAAGTCATTCGGTTGTCTGATCCGGTGCTGAGTGGAACGCGAATTGTGCAATGGGTAAGTTCTTTTTTTTTATTTAAACTATAAATAAATACGCATAACGCTCCTAACCCAGAGGGGTAGGCAGAGATTACGGTATTCTATTTGGTGCGATCCTGGCACACCTCTATCGCTTCTTCTACATCCATACATCTAAGCACACACTGACACACACTTATATCACCTTTCTATAGTGTGTCACTAATCTCATCGTTATAAGTTTTTCTGGGACGTCCCTGCCTACACCGGGCAGAAATTTGTCTTTATGTACATACATAAAGACACATTTATGAGACAAAGGTATATAAAAAAACAAAAAAATATATTTTTTATTATTTTAAAAGACGCATTCACGGTGATAATCCAGAGAGGTAGGCTGAGATTATAGATATCCATTTATCACGGCCCTGGCACACCTCTCTCACTTCTTCTATGTTTATACATCTATGCATGCATACTGTTGGTTACGGTAATCCTTATATCGCCTCTCTTTAGTATGTCACTCTGGTCGATATAAGTTTTTCTGGGACGTCCCTTGCCGACACCGGGCACTTTTTTGTAACACGGTTTTGTAACATAAAGACAAATTTGTTTTTTTTTTAATTTTGAAATAAATAAATAGGCATCGCAACGATATTTTAATCATATAATTCAGAGTACCCATTACCGTATCTTTTAAGTTTTAAAGAAACTAAAAAAATCATAGAAATAATTAAGTTATACAAAAAAATTACCTTTTTGAAACCATGCTCGATAATTTGGTAAATAATTTTGGAATAATATATCTATGGTTTTTAGTACTCTTGTTGGAGATTGTAACAATAGTCAAATGCCGGAATTAAATAATACGAATTTATGCTTCACGCACTGTTCACGATACCATTAGGATATTGCTGCACTGTATTTTAAATTATAACGTTTTTACTTATACAAAAAAAAAATAAAAGATTACACATTAACAATGAACACATCACCGAAAGTAAAATAATTAAATTTATTACCTATTCTTATTAAGATAAATAACTTTGACAGTAAGCGACAGTAGAAAAAATCTATAACTTTGACAGTAAAAAAAATCAAAAATTATCATCTTGTGATAGTTGGTCTAATTTTGAGAGCCTTTAGCTGTTTTGCACGGATCTTATTTGTATTACTAGCTGAATTTATATTTTATAAGAAAATCACAAGTCTAGTATGTGGTGTAGGCTATCCTTTAACGTATAGGACCTTATAGGGCATATAATTAAAAACGATAAATATAATTAAAAAAGCAGCATCACTGGCATCAAGGAAAGGAAGTGGGTTAATAACAGATAAATCATATAATATTTCAGAAAGACATAAGTATATTAAGTTACCAGTTTATTTCCTGTAGATTTTTCGATAAAGTGCTTTGTAAAAAAGTTCGTGTACTAAATGAACGCTAAACTCAATCGAAGCGTCAAAATAACAAAATAAACGAGAAAAGAATGATGTTGTTTGTTTAGGTTGATAAACAAACTTGTTTAAATAAAGGTGCTTACATACTAGAGTGATAAACAATTCTAAGCACACTGGTAAGTATAAAACGTAGAAATATTTTTAAAATATATATTTATTTACAGTTTTACAGAGTTTATATATAATACTTTTTTACTGTTTTGATTACATACACCAGGACGTCGTTCTTGGTTAAATAAAAGGGAGATAAAGAAAAGATGTACTTGGTATTTTTGTACAAAATATCTAATAAACAAAAAAAAACGATCCAGGACTTTTTAAGAGTGTTCATAACTCAGTCGAACTATAGTTATCAGTAAGTTTATACCTCTCTTCAAAGTTAATAATATATTTTGCGTAATTTTATATTTTTTATAACTTTCTACAATTAAATCATACCCGTGTATCATCACCCTAACAATCGAGTAAGGATTTATTCGGATTTATATTTTCAATACTAGGCAAAATTCATATTAAAGGCGTGGTGAAAAATATGACTAGTGAAATAATGTTATCGGAAACTATTATCGTTACCTACAAACTGTACAAAGCGTTAATAGACACTTTCTTCGCGTAACGCAAAAAAGCGTAACATTTAATGTAAGTGTAATTTCATAAGATTTAGATTAGAAGAAGATTTAGAATGGAACAGAAGAAAGAAGACTTACTGCAAGATAATTATTGAAGGCTCATTAATAGACCAATTTACGATCGGGAATTAATCGGGCGCCCATTCGCAGAGTCTAAGCATATTTCTGATGCATTACTACGTGATATCTAATATGTAAGTATAACCGTAAGTTTACACTACTAAAAAACATCACATAAAACATGTTCTTATCCCTCTCCTTCTCTATGAAAAAACAGAGATGACAACATGTTTTAGGTGAATATTTTCGACGGTGTGAACTCACAGTTATATGTCAAATAGGATATCTTAGAGTCTATATGAATTAAATTGTCTGAATAGCGTGCCTTTTTGTACATTACTTAAATGCCGGTCAGGGTTGACCAAATCACGTTACTGTCACATAAACACGGGGTGTGTAATTAATTAATTGTGAAATGACCCATTTTAGCCCGGAATCCCCCAGTTAAATTGATTTGTCATCCTTTAGTAAAATTTTAAAGCAAATATTATTTATAAACTTACAAATATATAACCTGATTTGACACGGGCCGGTGTAAATCATTACATAAAAATATTATATTATTACTTGTTCGTAGCGATAAACAATATAACTTTATAAAATGTCTTTAAATTTATTTAATCTGGCGACAGGTTCTTTAGCATTCAAAATTTATAAATATGATCTGCAGACATCAACTGTCGATCCCACTTATTTGGAGCTTTTATGCTTTTTATTCTTAGAAATAATTACGCGAAAATCGCACGTCTGCCGCGCACAACCGCCTTATGAGATAATCTGTCGCCAGCGGTGTTTCCAACCCAATAGGACTAAGGACCTTCAAGAATTGAGCGTACTCCCTCCTTAAAGGCCGGCAACGCACAAGAATGCCGATTAATCGAGTGTCATACATTCACAAGTGTCTACATTGATAATATTTAAAGATACAAATCCATCCATGAAAAAGAAAATTAAAAAAAATATTACAGTAGAGTTCAAACAGCTCAATAGTTATTTGTTAGATTATTATGAGATTTATTAGGTTTTTTTCTTATCTCTACTTTATTGTTTGATACATTAGATAGAAGTTTTGCGCATAATATGTTGGCTTCCTAGTGGGTAAAAGAAAAAAGAAGTCTGTGAAACGGAAATACGATTTTTTTATTTTTACGCTTGCCTGAAATCGTCATTCTACTTTTGGCAACCCTCACTATCACCAGTAAGGCGACTGTTTCTTGACTTTGCCTCGCTGCCGGCATTATCTGTCATTATACGAGTAATAGTTTCTTAATTGACTGGGCGCGGCCCCTTGACCTTAATAGTTCTGTAGTGATTGATTCAAGACAGGGTTACTCTTGTCTTTGTAAATATGGGCAGGACACATGACACACCTACTAAAGGAAATATTGGTTCAAGCATAAAGTATGGCTCTTTTAAATGTTGATTAGTACAAGATCAAAATGCACGATGAAGTGGAATAAATTTGTTTTCCTTCATGATTATTGTAATTAATAATTGACTGTTGGGTGTCTAAGTTCACGAGAGCATTTTGGAAGATACAACAAAAGTTTTTGAAAACGTATAAATCATTTCTTTACATGTGTTCAGCCTGTCCACAAATGTTGCAATTGGAAACTATTTTATAATATAATTTGGACAAAACCTTCCTTCTTGTCCAATGGACTTTCCACGTGCTTCGGTGACAGAGTCGACTAGTCTCATGTTTCAGAGAACATATGTTTAACGTAGAATAGTACGAATAGTTTCGTAGAGGCGTACATAGGTGAGCGACGGAACGTGATGCGACGCGGCGCGATACTGTACGATATAATTATGGCGGCAACTTAGGTCACAACTACATACAATTACTACTTGATATGTTCGCGTCGCGTCGCATTACCGCGTTTATCGTTCGCCTAGCACAACACAAAGAACATAAGATAAGAATAAACATAATATAAACAGTTTGTTGCGTCAAAAAGTGTATCTTCGGGGAGGGATTGACAGATCGTATGCATTACATGCACTAAGGGATTTTATTTATGTAACAAAACAAGGAAAATAGAATCGCCATAATAAACAAAATATATTCGGTCTTAAATGCGTTAAGAAATTATTTGAGTGTCGAGTCGTCATTATTTAAAACAACGTAAGACTTTAGTATTAATGACTATTGCTTAAAATATTTATAGAAATACTTGACCACAATCTAACTGTGGTAAATGGCGATGTTAACTCTTTTGTAAATATTTCGTAATGAGCTTCTTAGACGTTGTAAAATATTTTTTATTCATAAAAAAATCATGTAGCAGAAATAAAACACTGAGTTATTTTATTGGCAATCTGGCTTTTTGTGAAATTTCAGTCTAGAGCCAAATAACCTAACAATTTTAAAACTTCTTGGGCAATATCGTTCCGTTTAGTTTCGACTAACTGTATATTGATTACAGAACTGTTATACTTTAACAAAATTAACGTTGTTTTTTTCTCTTTTTCCATTTCTATTTGTTTTGTTTAAGTAAATTATTTTTTGATAGATATTAAATATAGAATATTCCAATACTTCATAGGTACAGTCAGTATTTCTGTTTAATCTCGTATATAATGCTAACTAATATTATGCGAATGTGAGTTTATTTGTTACGGTTTCACACGTAAACTACTCCACCGAACATGAAACTTTTTACACAAATTTCCAATAGTATTGTAAACGAATATGACGGTTTTGGCGCCATCTGGCGTGTCGTTTAAATGTCATTTAAGGCCATATGATGTTCCTAGAAGTAAATGCCGCCGGTCAGTTCAACAAATTCAGTATAGCGTTAGCTGTGTCGGATGTAATAATCAACACGAGCGAAGTCGCGCGTAAAAGCTAGTATATTTATATATTAATACGCGAAGCATACCAGTATGTAGATAGATATAATCATGTACAAATTTCGATTACTAGTATAGATAGGTGATAGACATTTTGTACAATACAAATCCCGGGCAATTTAATTAGTTTAATTATTGCCCGCATTAATTACTTTGACCATAACATATACATATACATTTCAATAATACATTTTTTCGTCTTGAAAGCACAATCCTGCGACTGCAAAAGTCTTCAGCAAAAATACAAATATATTCGTCGGGACCCTCTTGGCAGTTTCATAAATAAAACAATACTTACAGCATTTGTTAACATAACTAATATCAAGATATCAGACAAATTTATTACTAGCGCTCTGATAAATTGCCCAAATAACTGATGAAATTTTCTGATACGTACGTATCTAAACTAATATTATAAAGAGGAAAGATTTGATTGTTTGTATGAATTGAAAAGGCTCTGAAACTACTGGACCGATTTGAAAAATTATTTCCCCAATAGAATCCTACATTATCCCTGATGTATATAGGCTATAGAATATGTTCAAAAAAGTTAGGGATCCGTGTGAGAACTTCAGTAATGTAACTCAACGTGTGAAAAAAATACCAAAAAACCGTTATATCGCGTACACTGCGGAAATTATTGATAATAGAGGAAAGTTATGCACTAAAATTTTATAGAGAACATCAATATCTACATAAAAGTCTGCGATACCACGTGTCTAACTATTACAGATATGTGACAAGAACTATTTTTTTATGTTAAAACTAGCGGCCCCTCCCGGCCTTATTTTTGTTAAATACCCGTGCGAAGCCGGGGCGAGCCGCTAGTTTTATATAAAAATAGATACGTTGTATGTGTATTCAAATTTAAACAAAGCCTTTTTAAGCTTATTGGTAATTTATAAACGCTTTCTTCCTTTTTCTCGCTACTAAAGGCTTTCTTCGTTTGATTTAAACAATAATGATCGATATCATATGATATCTACGACGACACGATATTCATTAATAGCAGTCAAAAATAACATCAACCTATTATTTCTATATAATTATATTAAAATAAAATGACATGAGTATTTATTAATGTCAAAATATTATGTGTGTTAAAAGAAAATAAGAACTGAGCAATAAATGAAAATTACGAATTAGCCTTGGTGTGTTAATTTGGTGATCTGTTCAGGGGCCTATTCTGGGCTCGATATCATAAAACGACGACCAAAATAGTAGCAGAGCCACGGATCAGACGCAGCTGTGAATGGGCCGACTCGAAGGAATATAACCTAACGAAATACCTCTACTCCAGAATAGCTCTATGGTATTCTGTCATTACATGTGTATCGTGTAATGAGGAAGGTTCTGGTCGATGAAAACTCTTCCCCCTCGCGTCACAAATCGAAATCCAAAAAAAGAGGGGGAGTTCTTGCCTTCTCTTTATAATTTACTTCCCTGTTCTTATACAAAGGCGATCAAGGCACCTGCAATCATTTACGGATGTTAAGGTGAACACAAAACATCAGGTGAAAGCCTCGCTTGATCCGTAACCGACAAGTACTTATACGTAGATATGTGAAAGAGCTCTATTTTGATTACGTTAAATAACAAAATATACAAAACTCTGTTGTACACATTGATTACGGACGTGAGATTAATTTTATTTATTTATTTCTGTCAGACAAAACATAAAGAAATATTTATTTGCAGTAGGAGTATAGTTCTAGTGAACGCTTACACAAATTTATGAAATGAAAATATTAAAGGGTATTTTTAACATCATATTTTATGAGGTAATTATTTAAAAGGAACCGCTAAGACGTTATTACTGACCCGAGAGAGCGCTTCGTCGCATGAAAAGAATTTTTGAGTAGGTTGTAAAAGGCTGAGCTTTTAAACATATAAACCTGTAGGATTATTTAATGTTTATTCTCACTTTGTTTGAAAAAAATCAAAGAAATCTTTCCTTAAGCTCTTACACGAGATTCATCTACGTAAATTTAATACAAAAATATATTATTGTATGATGTGGTTAGGAAAGTAATGTTATAATGATTGAATCAGTAATTGACCATAGCCCGACGTGATATAGACTATGGTCAAAAAATGGTTTAGCATTCTGGTGCCCAAGTCATAATCGGATGGAGAAATTGACGCCCAAAATTTGTTTTAATATTATCCTGACACAATGACCGGACTGCACAATACACCAAAATTCGAATCGCTTCGCGAGACGATACAACAATAAGAGACTAGTAACTAATATTATAAGTGCGAATGTGAGTTTGTTTGTTACGCTTTCACGCGTAAACAACTCAACCAATCATCATTAAATTTTATACAGTTTACACATATTTTCAATAGTAAAGTATAGGGTACCTTTTATCTCGGAAAAAAAACCTTCTCCAGGGTTAGAAAAATAATATAACCTACTATCGCTTCATATTGTAAGTCAGTATAACATGACAATAACAACGTCTTTTTGACATTTTGTAATTGTCATGGTATACGTTACCATGGCGAACAATAACAACTTTTTGTAATCTACCCGTTATACCCGAAATCGAGAAACGAATGCGTGCGAAGCCACGAGCAACTGCTAGTTTTTTTTTTTTTTACATAAAATTGACACATAAAATATCTTGGTTATTGTATATATGATAACATATAAATTTTTATTCATATATCATTGAAATGATAACGCATGCGGAATGTTCAAGTTACTTAATTAATTACATTTTCGCAATTTGAACTCGTATGTTAAAAATCTGACGACGGGCCCGGAACAATTGAAATTCGCGGCGTGTTTCTATTTCACCCCCAGGCGTCGGCAGAGGACGTAATATAGTCATTTAAAATTGTCCCAAATGAATCGTTTACAGCACGATCCCAGCACGCCACAGACTAAGCGAAATCCTTTCACTTCATACCCCTGATATCCCAGTACGCTCATACGAATGTATCTAATACGAAAGACGATTCTGTAGTATATAATATCTTTTATTCAGTCCTTTCGGAGCTTTCGTAGAGGTTGGACGTTTACCGATTTTAAATTTAGATCGCGAATTTTTACGCAACTTAAAACTGAGATGACAAGATTTTGCTTCTATAACTTTTGAATTAAAATTATTTTTTATAATGAATTAAATAATGATTGTAAATCTGAACAGACAAAATTGACTTGTAATATTTGTAAATTAACATGCTGTGAATGTGTATTATCTAAGATGGTTGACAGGAGTGTACTTACCTTTACGTCGTTATTCCTAATTCTTTTCGGAGGTAAGTGTTTCATATTATTTATTTATATAGTTTTGTATATATATTATACAAAACTTTGAAGTAGTTAGAAGTAGTAGTTTGTATTACTTCTGAGTTTTGTTTATGTATATATTATTCACCTTAGTAATTCACCTTTAAACATTTATGTAATATAAAGACTTAAATTTTACAATATATTTTTAAAAACGTCATTTATTAGTGTTATGGACATTGCAAGTTAATAAGGTAATAAAATCCTGGTCCGAGAGTTAAATTTAATTCAATCTTGTTTATCCTTTATTTATTTATTGTACAATTGTTTATCGTTTACTAACAGCTTGGAATCTAAGCTTTAGATTATGTACCGTAGGTAAATTACTTTAATATTAATATGACAAAATCTATCAAACATATTTATAAATAATTACGTATTTTTCCGTCTGGCAATGGTCTTCTATGTACTATGTATTTGATATGTGGTATTTTAGACAGATAGATAGATAGATAAACAAATAAAAAAAAGGAAGCAAAAAGGAAAAGAACGCTAAACGAGAAAGATGAATGTTTGAGGATGAAACGCTTGTGACGAAAAACAGTAGGTACATAAGCAGGAAAATTTAATTCAAACTATTATTTTCTATTTAAAAAAAAAAATTCGTTAGTAATAGGTAATCTGGTTAACAAATTAAGTTAAAACCATTTTATCTGTATATCCTTCTGTGTGAATATTTGGAATACATAACATCGTGCCCTTGATCAAACAGTCAGAGAAACAGTAAGACGTAAATACTCTCTCAGGTGAAATCTGTGTAAATATTACAACGAATGCATCTGACGCTCGCCCGTTATCACCTCGTGGATTGATGGCTATTGGCGTTGGCATCTCAGATCAAGGCAATGATTGACTTAAAATGTTAGTGAGTAATAATAAGGAAATATCGTTGGAATCGACTGATAAAGAATTAATCCTTATTACAAATTCTTAGGGTTCCTTCGTGTGTCTGTTGGTTTGTTTGCTTATCGTTTAACCACTCGTCTATAAAGCATTGTATATTCCTAACCATGAATTTTGATTTTCAACAATCATGACTTGTGCGTAATTTGAGATAACGCTTGTGTCAAACGCTTGCGTAGGACGACGCAGAGTTGGTAGGCATCCCTCAGGATAAAGCGACAATCTTACCAATGATCCAGGAGCCCACTGGATGGGTGCGGCAAAAGAACGAACAGTGTGGAGATCCTTGGGAGTGGACGTTTTTTGATCATGAAATATCATGGGACCTAATGCACATAAGATAATTGCACAAAATAATTTGAACTTTGAAATTTTCTCTTCAGTAGATAATTGGGAGACAAGATTTACAACTTCAGCATTTAATTAACTCGTTCCCTTAAAATCACGTCCGGGAGAAATCGCTTCCTATCAACTAAATTCAACCTTGGAATGGAACGAAATTCCAGGCTTGAAATAAAATGTTCCGAATTGAATTGAAAAACCAATTGTCGTCGTTCGTTCCTTTAGAAAATTGTCGTCATAGTTAATTCAGCCTGTATTAGTACACGACAATGAATTTTCTATTTCTGGGTGGAAATGTTCATGAACCTTGGAGATTTTATTAACAAAGAGATTAGACACGAATAATCATATCCTTTATAAAGTAAAAAAATTAAGCACGCAAGCCCGTAATCCAGAGGGATAGGCAGAGATTACAGATTAATATTTATCACTATCTTGCCCTCCTCTTTCGCTTCGTCATCATTCATAGACCTAAGCATATATGCACATCGGCTGAGGATACGAGGTCCCCAACAATACTAGCAGTGTCTCACTTCTGCCTCAAAAGTATGTCACTTTTTTCCTTCATTCTATCAACATGTGAAAACGATCTATGTATACTCCTCTTTTAAACAACATTTTCCCCTTACAATGTTATTTCAAAGGATAGACTCATGATCATATGACATAGTAAATAGTCATATAAATTAATACCCATCATAACAAAACTATGACTATGAGTACTAGTATACAACATGGACCCATATTAATAAATGTCTGGTAAGATTGGATTTAAATTATACATCCGACGATAAATAATATTAACTGTTATTTATAATTAGTGATTATTATTGGACTTCTAATTAGTACCCACTATTTCAAATTAACAAGTTCCCAAACAGGGAATGAGGAAAAAACAAGGAATGAACGGTCGAAAATTATTTTTTGTTTAGTTAAATTAACATATATTAATACGATAAAACAAACAAAAATAATGTGATTCGAGATATTATACACAGCTTATAGGTTTTCTGCTTTTGAGCAAAATGTCATATTATCTGAAATATAAAATTTCGTTTTTTCTATTCATTAATTGTACAAAGAGAATAATTTTCATCGCGATATTAAATAATAATATTCAATATTCATATTATTTAACGGAACATCTATGGAATAAGGCGATTATGAATACGTGATATCTACGTATGACCTTAACACATTTTCAGGACGTGGTGAAATTCATTTTATACGAGCGTGTTTTCACTGAAGCGAGGCGGAGACAAGACGCGGGGGATCAATCGAGTTATTGGCATTCCGCATTCCGCTCTTGTGAAATCAGCGTTAGCCAAGTGAATTATTTAAATTACATAAATTCTAGGACAAGCATACATTATGTGCTTAGCTATAACATCGTAAGCTCTTTTGCAGATCATTAAAACTCTTTACATCTTTGCAATTTCTCAATTGGGTGAGAACAAATTATTCTAAACATATGTTCATTTATTTATATTTCTACACAGCCACTATGATTAGTATTAGTGTTAAGCCTAGCAACTATATACTAAATAAATATTATAGTGACCTAGCGACCCGCCCCGGCTTCGCACGGGTCCAATTCTGATACAAACGCGTGTGATCGCTGTTAATCATAAAGTGCTATAAAGCGAAGCGCGCTTTTTCTTATGTGTGACTGGCTTGTCACTGTTAGCCTGTTAGGAGGCTTTCACAGATTCATCGGGCTCGAGGTGGCCGAGCGCAGAGGGCGCTTAGCCTAAACCTCTTTAAGAGTAACTAAGCTCGAG
>DWTW01002058.1:0-11610 GCA_018246275.1 Papilio slateri
GTCATGGCGAGCAGAGAAAGATTAACTTCCAAATAGTATAAAAATGTCGCTCCAGAGATTACTCCTTATACGAGAAAACATAGAATTTACCTATTTTTATAATGTTGAAAGTGAAAAACCTTAATTGGTAGATAAGTCAGCCTGAAAATACCAGCTAAATTACAAAAAATTGCGTCCAAATATCATTCGGTAAGGTGTCATAGACAAGTAGATCGAGCGTACTATTTATGGATTGGCAGTTGCATTATTATAATCTGCCACACCGTGAAAATGTTTAATCGAATGGCATTATTCAAATTGTTAGCCGGCGGCGGTCCGTATTATATCTTAGAGAGATGCCACACGGGCGGCTGGCGGTTGTGCGGCGCTGCAGCAGTACCGCTATGTAATTTTACAATACAAATCAGAACGACTGCCGCACGGTGGTGACGTGTGGCACCTTACCGCGCGAGTACAGCACACGGGGCCTGAGATACGAAGCGGGGAGGAGTGCTACACGGTGCCCAACACAACGTAGCTCATTGTATTTTATAGCATCAAACTTCAACGTTTCGTGGCATCTTTTTAATCCATTAGATCAGACATTCCTAAAATAGTGGTCGCTACACAAATATTCAGTGCAAGTAAATATTCAGCGGGCCCTAAAGCCCTAAAACGTTTGACGCCACTGACCGAACCAACGACCGGACTGGACCGGACGCTCACTGACCGACGACCAGTCGGCAGTGCTGCCGTTAGGACATTCTAGTCTGTGGCCACCTACCCATCTATCCATTTTTCTAAGACATCCAAGAAGGAACAGCCAAGATGAGTCTCAAGATTGGATATTTTTGTTAGATGGGTCGAAGCGCAGTCAACTTTGGGAAACACAGCATTAGAGTATTGTGTATGGGGATATTTTAATGAAGCAGTTTGTGCAAAACTAACTCTTTAATGAAACAGAATTGAGCCTGAAGTTGAAAGTCATGGCTGAATCAGGAAAAAAAATGTAGGGTCTATACAATGCATTGTGCATACCGGTCCGAGAGTTTTTCCCTACTTTTGCTTCTACGTTGACACTTCTGCTATTATTCCGCTGGTCCATTCGCTACGGAACATTTTACATCCTGTAATTGTAATTGTATTGGAGTAATGTAATCGGAAATATATATTGAATAACAATTTTTTTATTATGTTACTTCATATCATTTGATTAGTTTTTTATTAATTATAACAATTCAAAATTCAAATATTCACTGACAGGTTTTTATTTACTGTGACAGACAACTTTTCAAATAAAAAAGTCTTCATTGTAAATACAACTTTAATTGTGATTTGCACTTTAAGTATATTCATAATAGATTGGTGGCTCACAGAAGCACTGCTTTTAAACAACCTACTAACAGCTACGTAAGTTGAAAGCTTTTTAAATTATTGTCAGCATGCATATTATATCAAAATCGACTTGACCATAACAATATGCTACTTGGATCTGCTTACCCAGTGCCCAGGTGTACGTGGATTAGGAGACGGCAAGCGACAACAGCATTAATCTCTGTGCTTATTAAATCAACTGTGGGTAACTCGCATATTGGAACTGTCATAGAGAGATTAGTTAGGTGGGAAACCAACCCACAGTGATACGAAAGATGACAAATGATAGGAAGAATACTATGAAGAACGAAAGTACGAGAGGCATAAATTCGAGAACTTGTCTGAAAGGATAGCAGATAGCATAGGCTCCGATCATGTTCGACGACATAGGAAAAAAACTCACATATTGGTCTCCTTTACGAAAGAAATATGTTCAATTGGAAACTTTTATAAATAGACGAACGGATGGATGTACATTTTAGTTACGACTCTAATAAAGGTAACTAGATACCAACATGGTAACAACTTGATCTTAATTTCTTTTAATAAAATTTCAATTTATAAATTGTCTGATTAATCGCTTACAAAAATATTAATTAACAATTTAATCAACGGTTTGCCGATGACGGATTGCCTTGCCGCTTCGCACTGACAAGTTGGTGCCTAGAGCGCCCCACTAAATATCACGTGTTCAAAAATCGTTGTTGTTAATTGTAATTTGCTAACATGATAAAACCTACTTGAACATTTAACGTGAAAGAGTAATGAAATGGTTTTATGTTTGATCGTCTATTTGAGTAATAGAATAAATGAGAATTCGAATGAATTACACAATGAAATACTTAATATTGTGCTTCACTATTTAAAATAATAAAGAAACAGTAAATGTTTACGGTTCGTAGCAAATTTAATTTTAACAATTTGGAACCTTGGCTACTTTGATTACCTCCCATTGATAGCCATCGATAGATATTTAGAGCACTCCATGTCCTTAGGTTTGAGGATAGATGGGTATTTATGGGTGTTGTATACATATTTCATGCATTCAATTTAAATTCTGCTCCCATTCAGTGGGCACCAGGCTAGACAAATTACTAGGCTAAAGAAATATTCCTCTTTATGTGTTTAGGTGACGAACGTAACCGGAGCGCTGTAGAGGCTTTTGTGTTTTAAAATGGGTTGTCTACGTTAACATACTCAAAGATAATTTCATTCACATTTCACTTAACGTAAAGTGAATTTGCTGCTCGTTTTTTTGGCTAACAATATATAAAATAGTATCTATTTTCAACTATAAATTAAACTTCATTATTTTTGAGGTTTCACAGATCTGTATTTTTATTTTGGGTGTACATTATTTCAAACAATTAATTTAAAAGTGTGTTATTTGGAAATATAAGTAATTATTTTTCGCTACAGGGCATTACTTACAGTATACAATACTTTAAACTTCCGAAAGACGATCTTTAAACCATGACTACAAGTTAACCTCGTAACAAGGACATATTGGGGTGATCGTGGCACTAAACGCTGCAAGGGCTTACGAGGCATAGACAATTTTGCGCGCGAAAGATCACTATCTGTTTGCGGCGGGGTCACGTGACCGCCGATGGGAGCGCCACGTGACCGTGTTTGCACAGCCAAGAGTCCATTATTGCCTTCAACGTGGCCCACTCTAGAGTCAAGAACGGATATGAAAAAAAATGTTTGCAAGTGGAAAATGTTTACTTTGACTTTTTTATTAATTTTTCGGCGACAAATAGGCTGCAATTTAATACACATTATTTGTGACCTTTTACTTTGACTTTCTGTACTTTATCGAGTGATTCGTTCATCCTCAATGACAAATCCTAATACAAAAAATAAAAAGTAAGGTTTGGTACAAGTACATCAGACACTTAAAAATATAGATACCAAATTTAAAAAAATATAGCACGAATCTTCAGAGGTAATTTCACTATATATACTGTGAATCTTTGAATCAAATATTGTTACCAAATTCAACAATAAAACAATTCTCATATCTGAGTATGAAAATGGATATATTAATACATATATGGGAGTGTGTTTAGCTCCATATTGATTAATCTGAATTTTCTCACACAATATTCATAGAGTAATAAAGCTCGAGAGCTGCAAACACTATCCGAGCTCGTCCACACATAATCTGTTGTGTCAATATTTCGCGCCAATTCTGAGTGACACTTGACATTCAGAAAGCGCTAATCCCGGAGGATTACATGGAGCGTCGCTAAAGAAGAGGCGGCAATTTTTTACATAAAAATGATTTATAAATGTATAATAATATAATAATAAAGAAGTAACTGGCCAAACAAGCCATTAAAGAAATACATAGATTTATTTAGACTGGAGGGAATTATTTGTTTGCTGACGAATGAAGGACAGATCTTTTGTACCAATAAAAAGTACCTACTCTATTATTTTGAACGAGCAGCTGTTTAACTTTTTGGGTCATCGCAAGAGAGAGCTTACGTATTGTCACATATAAAACGTAACAAGTTTTATAAATTGTAAAGAATGAGAACTTTCAAAAAAATAATATAATTTTCGTCATAAAGGTAATTAATAATTACTCAACCATTCCTCTAATATGACTTATACAGTATTTTTACAATATACAACAGATACAAGACAAAGATGCACAGTACCATACAAAATATGCAACTCATTAACCTGCACTGAATAATTGACGCATCCATGTAACCGTACATCGTTGTAGATTTTCCCTTGAAATGAACAACATTGGGGCAATGGCTGTAAGTGTTGATTTTTGTTCTCAACTGTACCACGCGGCAGCGGGGGCATCCAGTATTCATCCCGCTTTCCCAGACGGTAATGTAATATCGTACCTCTTGGGACGTGCGCTGACAAATTTTTCGCCTAATAGTAAGCTCGTTAGACCCTTGTGCGGTTTTGTGGAATTTTAGCTGGACTATACCAATAGAGTGTATAGATGTCGGGTAGATTTACTGAGAGGGCTACTACGTATGGATGTCGGTTATACAGATTTTTTTCTTAGCAATTTTTTTTTATTTAAAATCATTTATAAAATACTAGCTGCTATCTGCGACTTCGTCTGCGTCAAACTAAAATAAATAATATTATACAAATATTTCTATATTGTATGCATTCGTTCAAAGAATCTATACTATTCATGACATTAAATTTTGCATATAAATATTTATTTTAAGGACGTAGGTGGCAAACGAGCGAGCGGATCACCTGATGTTAAATGACAGCTGCCCATAGGCATCTGCAACAAGCAAATTAGTCGCAGATGCGTTGCCTACCTTTAATGGACAGAGGAAAGGGTAATCAGAAAATTATAATTCCTTCTTCTATCCATTCCCTCCCCCGTCAAATCCTCTTCTCCCTCAAATCTTTTCCTTATTATAAAAGGATGAGAAGGGGAAGAGGACTAGAACTAGGCCTCCGGTACCTCTCTCATCAGACGAAACGCAGAATACTTTTACTTCACGCCTGTCTTCTGTGAGGTCGTTGTATTTCATCGGTCGAGCAGGCCCATTCGTGCATCAGATGTTGTTGCGGGCTCTACCACTGTTAAAGTATATGAAACATCAGCCGTACTTTCGTATAATAAAACATGAAAGACAATGAATGATGTTTGCAAACAGTGACGCACATTAGAGCTATTTACGTGCATTAAAGCATTATTTTTTGTCTTATCTTAATCACTTGACAGCTTCTCGTTTAATATAATAAATAAAAAATCTGATTACAACGGGTAATCAACTCAACTGCATTCTCTTTTGTTCTTAAATTTGAAAACACAGACAAAAAAATAACATTGTATGTTACCAAAAACGGTCCGATACGCCTCCGCCGCGGGCGCCGAGACCGCACCATCAAAACGCACCATAATCGGCATCATTACCAAATCTGCATAACTTCATTCCCTGTGCAGTACTGTCACGAATTCAACTCTGTAGGGAACGTTTAATATTATAAAAAATGTTACTCTATGTACCGAAACACCTACATACGAACAAGTATCTTACTTCTTCAACAATAAGGATATTTTTGGCGTGAATCTTTCGTCGATTTTGAACGTTCTAGAATTGGAACAGACGTATGTCACCCCAACTGTTATTACATGCAAATAATACGCATAATTTAGGGTTTGGTCTATTCCGTGTTTTATCTACTTATCTGTGAAATGGCTCAATTAACGGAGCGTGCTTTTTGGTCTGTGGTCGCGCGGCGCGAGGGTCGCCATGCAAATTGTGATATCTAACTATTTGAAATATGCTAAATGATTTATTGTACTGATACTCTTTGAAGGCATTCCGTAACCTCATATCTAGACAATAAAAAATATTAAAGCTGAAATTAATATTTATTTGAATAGATTTAAGTGCTCCTAATAATAATTTTACTCGTTGGCAAAAATTCCTTAACGCTTGTATTATGCGAAGTCGGGGTACTTACCGAGTCGAGACACCATAAGGCGTTTTGTACAAGTTGCGTTAATATGCTGTCTCTACCACTGCTCGAAACTTTCTAGGATAGTGTAATGATGACATAAAAAATCATCAACTTCACTATAAAATCATACGACTAAAAAAACAATAACAAAATCTTAGCTAAATCTCACCATTCTGATAAAAGTACAACGTAATATATAAAAAATAATTAGGTACAAAGATATAATGAACACGTGTACCGTATTTATCGACAGTAATCAATTGTGTTGAAATGAAAGAAGCGGGTCACGATTTGTTTTGATTAATAAGCTTCCTTTCATTTATTTTTACGTTATTACGATATTATTAATAATTTATATTCATGTTTCACTTTGTAAAACTGATTTGAAATATCTTAGCTGGATTCGCTTTCATTGTCGAAGTCGACAAAACTGTAAACTACAATTTTAAATGGCGATAAACTCGCTACGTGAAGACAACCGTCGGAGCAAAAATTTTCAACATAATAATTATTTGTACAAGTAGCACTGTTATAAAATGCCAGGTAATTGTTTGATAACAATGCGACGCTTTTTCAATATTTTGCGAAGAGGCTTACATACGTCGTGTAGAAAAGTTTTAGGGAGGTATTATAAAAGAAACAAAAGGTATCTTTGTTATTGCATGTAAATAAATTTCGTAAAACTTAAAAAAAATGTATAATATTTTTAATAATAGATTACACATATTTGTAACCATTAGCGGCTGACACAAAAACCGTCCCAACCACTAATTTCACCGAATCTATAAAACCAAATAAATCAAGAAAAAAGCAAACACAGACTATTAATATCTCTATCCGTATACTTAAAGTTCGGAAATCGGATAATTACAGTTTACGAACGTCGAGTTTAACGTTCGAAAATTAAAAGAGTTCGGAGCGTTCTAAAACGCGCCACGTATCATTATGTTTGCATTATTTTGTTTTTATTTTAACGCGACCCGAGGTTAAGTTGGGTCACGACACATCCCAATTAGGGGTGATTAGGTATTGTAATTTATTGAGTGCGTTCGGAAACGCGCCGCGGCGCTGCGGTGCGCTTTGTGCGCTGGCTGAATGTCGTAAGCTTTTGTCATTTTTTTTAAAGGTGCTGATTTGCAAATAGCTTCTTGGAATGTTTGAAAAATTAATGTTTTAGCGCTGGCCGTTTAATAATCGATCTTTAATGAGTCATCATAACTTGTCAGTACATTTTTTAATATTTTATTTGAATAAGGTAAGATTCATATCGGATGCGGTGTTGTGTATCTGTATTGTACCTGGTGCATTACAGTATATATCTTTTAAGGTTTTAAATGTTTCAGTAATAAGTTTACCGTTCGTGTTCGTATGCACGAATCTGAAAATCTACAACATAGTACAGCTAAAAGTTAGTTTAAACTATTTTTTTTAACTACAGCCACAAGACCATTGTTGCCTGACGTAATTCTTGTGCAATAAAATGAGGCTTTAGATGACTAAGAATAACGTAATTATAATGATTCGAAGTACTCATATTTGCATTTTAAGTAAAATGAACACAGATAATACAAAAAGTGCAAATAGACCATGTTTATAAGTAATGTTGAGATTTAATATATAATTTTGGCATTTGTTTGACCTCACCCTTGTCCCGGGCATTATTATTAAGCATTAATTATTGCTGGCAACCCCGTACACCGCGGGAATTGTGAAGTTGGCGCCAAGCCGCCCTGTGATTAGGCACTGCCCGTTCACGATGCGTGCCCTTTGAAAAAAAATAATTCTCGCACGTTTATAACAGAATTTAGTTTTGGTTTACGCATTAGTCTAATGTTAAGGGGAGTATTGCCATGTATGTATGTACAATTAAAAATATATAAATCACATAACTTGTACCCTAGCGGTCTGAAGTACAATGAAAGTGGTCTTAATTTTCTCATCAGAGATTGTTTCAAACAACACCTTCGTTTTTTTTTATTTATTCCAAAACTGACAATCTAGTTACAATTTTTTTTTCTCTTAGGGCCTATAAACCTTGAAGAGGTTGTGCAGGCCCTGCACGTACTCAAACATATATGTATGTGGATATATTGCATTTTTCTTTTGAATACGAATTATAACGCACATTTGAATTACCTCCCGTGGCTTGTTACAATAAAAGTACAGTCAGTGACAAGAGATATATACTTTGTCTTAACATTTTAGTTATGTTAGAATATAACTGAAAAAAAAAATAGACTTGAAGTTTAGACCAGACGGATTATTAAAAACCTACGAGTATAGTGTATCGTGGATTTTATTTTCAACAATAGCTAGATATTTCGTTAAAATATTACCAAAATATTGTGTTTTTTCTCTGTGTTTCCAGCTCAGTGAGATGGAAATGAGACGACGCCGACGTAAAGTTTGTATGTTTAGAAGAAAATTAGACTCAAGTTTTTTTTTAATTTGCGTTATAAGGTTATTCGCCGCGAGGCTACGCGAGTTTTATATGCTCTCAAAGATTTTATTATATATGGTAATTAGTGACATTTAAGGCAGTTTAATTCCGTCATTTCCATTCTACCATCAGTCATTTAGACATACAGCTGGATTGCATAATTTTGTTGTTGATTATTGATAAAAGCGTTCGAACGAATCGATTTTACATTCATTGTACGGCAAAGGATTGAAGCAAGTTGCCGTCCATCTATTACATAGGCACCTTCATGAGAAGAGTAAATAATACGCACCATCTTTCGACCATATCACCACTTAACATCAGGTGGGATTGTGGTCATGGGCTGGTTATTAATAAAAAGATGTATGTCGTGTATGATCGGGTTGAATGAGAGTAATGTTAGCTCGGCTCGGCAGTGGGCATTAGTGTCGCTCGTGGCCCAGCGATGGGCGATAACGATCGCCTAACGGTCGGGCGGGCAGTGTGGGCATAATTACTGGCTGTCGCTCGGTTATAGTTATTATTAGTTATTAGTCTATTGCTTATCGAGAGAGCGCGTGCGCGACACCCGAAGGCGTTTTGTAGGAAGACCACGAAATATTTCAACTTCGGTGCAATAGGTTTACACATAGCGATGTTTTTAATGATGTTAGAAAATCGATTTTTACATAGTGGTGTCCCAGCAAGAACACACATAATTACGTATCAAAAACATTGTGCAGGAAAGAGCCATAAAGTAGTATCTATAAGCAAAAGGAGATAACAAATGGTTACAGGAAAAGAGAAGGGAATGGGTGCTGCGGCACCTGAGTATATAATTTTGGCAGCTCACGCCTATGTCGTGTCGTATTTTCGGTACAACGTACTACACATAATCTCTTACTTCATTGATGGGTATCGCTCACTTGTCTTAGTGAAGTCGAGTGCCATAACGAACAACCATAGACTATCGGAAATTTCGTTTTTCTTTGTTTTTAAATATAATAAATTGAACAAATAAAAATTAATATTTAGGTAGCTATATTATTTTTGTAAACATAACAGCTATTCGTAATTACCTACCGCGCAAATAATCGTAAAACATCAAATATCTAATGATTTCACTTCTTTTTTTAAATTTCAACAAAATGATCGGTCCACAGGCTGACTGATCGAATAAAAATATTCACCGAATGAAAATTCAGATTAATGATTTATAAAAAAAAAATAGTTTGTTTTGTATTATATAACAATATAATCCATGAAATAATGCATTCTATTATACAATAATCCATTCTTATCATGAAACTATCGACTCAAAGATTTATGAAAGTAATAATTGAAAATCGAATAGATTCTTTGACGATTACACACGAAGCTATTCTTATTATTTGCTGTCAAAATTATCATCCTAAATTTGACAGAGTGTAATCAAATGAAATGCAGAAGAATAAATAGATACTTCTAATTCACTCCTGTGATATGTTCACTTCTATTAAGTCGTTGTACTTTCCCGGTCGAGTCGAGACGACCCATTCGTGCAACTGATAAAATACTAATATTAGGGATCCAAAGGAGGTTATATATAAAATAGGTTAGGTAATCGTTATATAAATACAGGACAGCCTGTACTTGACCACTTTACCACTTATAATAGGGGTAAAGAGTGAGGTTCAAAGTTTATGCAGTCGCACACTCTCCGGTCATTCGGTAAAAACGCTTCATCCACAACAGTTAGGTGCTTGCGTCAGATGACGGCGACGAATCACTTCGGTTCCATGATCTTATTGTATTGCCAGCAGTGCCTACAGTTTCACCCGCCGCGCAGTTTAATTTCAACGAAACAATTTCTAAGGAATTAGAAGACTTCGCAAGTGACAATATTCCGAAGTCCTTCACATTTTTTACGATATCATATATATTTTCGGATTATATTCCATCCTTCTCGCGTAGCGTTCTTGTCCTTTTCGCTCGGCACGTAAATAATTGGGTTTTTGAATGAAAAAATAATTAATCAATCAAATCCCATTGATGACTAACTAGTCATTTTAGAATTATTCAACACAACTCTTAGCTATTCGACATTCTAGCTAGAATAGCTATTGTATTGTATTTATCTATATATAATAAAACGAAGTCTGAACACGATAATTTCAATATTTCTAAACGACTTTTTGTACTGTTTTCAACAATAGAACGAGTTATTAATAAGGAAGATTTTGGTATACAATTCATTAAAATTTTGTGTAAATTGACTGAAATATGACGATCATTGCTGTAGAGGACATAAGATGGTTGTACGACAAAAAAAATGTCGTACATGCGCTGTGTACACGGACGGGTCGCTAGTAAATAAATAAACACAGTACTGATTCCTAGATTGATTTGTAAGGAAGTTGTACAATGTTACAATTGATTTACAGCATGTAGGTAGTTGATTATCTGATTCAGATCGTAAGCCGCGTTCAAGCGCTGTAATAACAATACAATAAATCTGAGACTTATCTAGCCGCAGCATCCGTCGAAAGTCAGAGACCGACAATGATTACCGGTTAAGGCTTAGTTGTTATATAAGCTCTCAAATCTAAAAATCCTGCCGGAGTCTCGGCAATACGTTGTTTACCGATTACATAAGATTTTATATTTGACAGGACACCGGCCTATAACCATAAATGTATAAATCGATTAACATTTCAAAATTCACTACATGTACGGACATGAAAATGTGATCGTCATCTGTCAGGGATATTAGGTACTTCTTATGAAATAAATCAATAATACACTGTATTTTAGACTTACATTAACAGATTTTACACTTCACACTTAATACTTTTGAAACGTGCTGACGCGTAGTCTTTAATCTTCGAAAATATTCATCAAATGCTTTGTGCAAGGTGTTTTATACCACCCTGACTGCAGCTGCTTTCAACCTATACATCGTAGTATGGTGTTGCCAACGTTTAAAAAAATATGTTTCCTTCAGTGTTACTAACATCATCAGACAAAAGACTTTCAATTCCGTAGTCCTTCCTAAAGACCACATAGATTGATCAAAAGCGATTAAAAACTCAAGAAATAATTTAATGCTATATAATGCTGTATATGTTATTGCCAACTCATGAAGTATCTGGAGGAGTACCAGCTGATTAGCGACCGTCAGTACGGTTTCCGTCAGCGCCGCTCAGCTGGTGACCTTATTGCGTACCTCACGCATCGATGGTCGGTGGCGATCGAGGGTAAGGGTGAGGCCCTGGCGGTTAGTCTGGACGTGGCCAAGGCCTTTGATCGGGTGTAGCACAAAGCACTTCTTTCGAAGTTGCCTTCCTACGGGCTGTCCGGGAAACTTTGCGCCTGGATTGCCAGCTTTTTGG
>DWTW01002059.1:0-11610 GCA_018246275.1 Papilio slateri
CTCGCCCGCCACGCTCACCTCGCGCAGGCAGCCCTTGAAGTTCTCGCGGCCCTCCGACGTGTCTAAAGCGCCTTCTGAAATCTCGTCATCGGTGGCAATATCGACAGACGAAAATGCCGTTTGTTTCGTTATTTAGCGAAATATAAAATAAAACTATAATTAAATCTTGATAGCTTATCAGCTATACAATTAGTTAATTATTATTTGGCAAGCATTGCGTCCATTATTGTAATAAGTAGTTTTTTAATAAGTTTAAAAGTTAATGGATATATTACTTCCTTATGTTAATATTCAGAAAAGTGAGAAATATAGAAAGCGTATCTCGGGGAAGGTTGAAAGGTTTGTAAGGAGTTACACGCCCTCGCCCCGGCTCGTGGCGGAGCGATGATGAAGAACGGCTGAATCAGAGGGAGCTCTGATCCAGCCATGGAGTCACTAATGATAAATAATAAACCTTACAAATCTGAATTTGTACAGATGTCTTGGTCGGATGTTGTATGCTATTTTTTGGTTTCGATAGCGCTCACCAGCCCCGTGGAGCTATGGCACGGCGCGGAGTGGCCGGTGCCGCTGGAGACGTCGTACCGCTGCGCGCCCGCCACCCAGCTCAACCTCACCGCGGAGGTCACCAGCGTCGCCGCGACCCTCAGCCTGTCCCAGCTGCAAGAGGAGGCGTTCCGCACTCAGCGCAACAACAACAGTTTCAGTGCCGGTGAGTTACTCGGCTCTTGCGGCGTCCATATCTCTCCATGGATCTTTAGGTAAAAACGATGCGTAGGATGCTTATGAATGGAGCGTCATTTTGATTGATTATTGTAGTTTTAGAGTACCGGGGTACTGTGCGTATTGCAAGCCTTAGGAATAGTCAAAGGATCCCTCCTTAGATATGATAGAGATACTCTTCAGAGTAGAAACCCGTATCCCTCCTAGATTATCGAATTAAAAAAATAAACGTGTTCATGTAATGTGATATTAACTAAAATGATCATCTTATTTGAACAGCTTCTATAAGGTGTCCTTGTGCCCTTGAGGCAGGCTCTCATATCTGTTTGTGTAACGTCATGTCTCGTTCCTAACTACATAAAATACCTGAAAAGGTCTTTAAACATTTAAATATGACCCGGCCTTGTGCGTGGCGCCCGGCGCCCGGCGGCCGATAGCGACGCCGGGTCAAAGCGACTTTTTCGAACTGATTGCCCTCAAGTTCACTTCCTGTCGCCATTAAGAGGAAATAAATTCATAAATTAACTTAATTTTTATCATTCGAATAAAATAATTAAATTTATTTCTTATAAAAAAAAAAAATTTGCTAATAGTACCGGTCAAATATAAACTGGTAAACAAAGATTTAAAAAAATTATCTTTGTTGTTTTTTGTCTTTTGTTTATTGATTGTTTTTTCTTATACTTAGAAAACTAACGGCGCTCCACATCAAGTATTAACATTCCTGCATAACAGTTACCGGTGCGGTCCTGTTGTACTGTTACGGTTAGGTAGAAGAACATGCGTCCATGGAACTGTATCAATACAGTTGTCGAAATGAATGATATTACAAAAAAATATCTGCAACACCTCGGTCCGGTAACAGTAGCTGAGCCGATCTTTTTACTTCTAATGTTTATGGCATATAAGTAATGATTACGTAACTTATCGATGAGGCCCAGAGCTATCGCGTTTTTGTAACCAACGCGGCGCGGCGGTGGCGTTAAATTGTATCACCGCATTTTCGCGTTTTGGTTAGTTCCCACGTATGGGATGGGATTCATTGTACTATGTGGATTTCGTGAAATACTGCTGCCGCTATTCCTGTTTACCCCTTACCGTTAAATACGTGAAATCTTTTTTTTATGTATACGTTATATTCATCGCTTGGTTTTAACGAATGTGTCATATTGCCAAGAATTTGCGATTACCTTGGCCAATTTCAGTGCCATTTAATAAATATCTAACCTTGACCCGGTAGTTTAAGTCGACATATTATTTTTCCGGGAGACGATAAGACACTTAATTTTATTTTACGAAATAAATGAAACTCTTACAATTATATTCTTTAATTTAAAAAAAATGCAATAGATATATGTATTTGCATATATCTATTGTAATAATTGATATTTTTCAGTAATAGGACTTGGCTGACAAGGTAACAGTAACGATATTAAGAGTAACGAAGGAATGCTGTATCTTGTTGCGATGGGTTGGATTCTGAGCAAGGCTGTACCCGGTTCTAATGGTTTAGATTCTGAGCAAGACTGTACCCGGTTCTAATGGTTTAGATTCTAAGCAAGACTGTACCCGGTTGTAATGGTTTAGATTCTAAGCAAGACTGTACCCGGTTCTAATGGTTTAGATTCTGAGCAAGACTGTACCCGGTTGTGATGGTTTAGATTCTGAGCAAGACTGTACTCGGTTGTAATGGTTTAGATTCTGAGCGAGACTGCCTGGTTGATCTCAACCATTATTACAACAGATTAATTTACGAGGCGAGCTATTAGGCGCGTGGCGATACTCAGCAACTGGTAAATATCGATGTCGTCAGTGTTTTTAATTATAACATAACGTCACTAGTGCACTTGCGATGTTCAAGCAACAAAAAAAAATCTAGTGACTGTACACTTTGTTAGCGTAAGATTTTAATATTTGTGCTCGCTTGAGGGATATTCGTACACTAAGAAGCAATGTAGCCGAGCGAACGGGAAACTCCGACCGTGGCTTAGACACCTTAGTTAATTAAAACCATCGAACCCACGATGGTCTGGTCCGAAAGGTTTGCCTCGGTTTGAATGCTGCGGAGGAAGTTTAATTTTTGTTTATACATTTTGTGCCGAATAGTATTAGATCTTGAATTAAATTAAGTGAACTGTGTATACACTGCAAGTGTTTACTGCTTGAATGTTAAGACAAAAACCTGACTGAAAGATTATTTTATGACCTTAACGAAAAATTAAGAAAAAAAAATAGGTTCACCCAAATTAAACTCTTGAAAAATGTACAATGTACTTTAATAGTGCAGTATATATCCTCAAAATAGGATATAAATCCTGTCGCACTCGAGATCAATTTCACGTTGATGGTTTTGGTCACCGTTGACCAAAGAATACCATTGACATATGATGATATTACTAGAGTTATAAGTACTCTCATTTGAAACGATTTTGTTTGTCGTAGTGTATTAACAGTGTTATTGTTCGTTTGGCAGCCCGCGAGTGCGGCTCCTCGGACCTGCCGGACGCGGTGCCGATCGCGGTGGGCTGCGCGCTGGGCGGGCTGGTGGTGGTGGTGCTCATCGCCTACCTCGAGGGCCGCCGCCGCTCCGCCGCGCGCGGATACCTCTCCATGTGAGTTACACTAAACAATACGGTTAACATTGGTGCACGAGTTATATTGAATTTTAGAGATATAGTTCCCGGGGATGGCTGTGAATAACATTATATTATCATGTATTAGGTTCTTGCAAAGATATTTGGCCTTTTAATAGTAGAAGAAGGCGAAGGAGCGGCTCATCGAATGTTAAATGATCACCATTACTCATTAATATATGCAAATCAGAGTTTGCCCACCTTGAAGCAAGGGTTGGGAAAAATAATGTAAAAACCGAGTATTGCTACACAGAATTCTTAGCAAAAGTTACAAGAAAAGTAAGGGTTGGGGGTGGCCGAATGGATAAAGAAAAAGAAGAGAATAGGTTGGTAAAGCATGCGGCACCTCACTCGTCAGACGAAAGGCAGAAGCATAATGTTTCTTCTTCTGAACATTGTCTTACTTGATCAAGTTTTCTCGTTTCTGTCAAATCTTCAGCGATAGAACATTTATAACGTGTGATGATATGTATGGAATGAACACTGTTTCAGGTAAATGGCGGTCACAACGCGTGCCGCAGTCAATACAATAAATGTAGATAAATAAATAAATAAAATATTATTCGTTGCATCGCATTCACGGTCCGTACATGACACGCCCGCGTGCAAACGCGTGCGCCAGTGTTGCCCTCATTCAAAACATTTGCTCAAAATTAAACTGAAAATTGGGTGTAAACTGTATCAATAACGTGGACATCTTTGCTTTTAAATTTGAACATAGCTACGTACTGTTTCTATACAAATAATTTAAGCTCTAGGAAGGTAGTAGGGAAGCTTTTTGTTGTAATTTGTGGTCAAGCAAACGAAATAAGTTCACGGCCGTGACAATTTATCGACAGTACAATGTACAGCTAGAGCTCTAATTGTACGCATTCTACACCCTGTCTCAGAATTATATGACTTAAATATGAACAAAGTGCCGCCATTCTTCGTTATTCTCATAATTTCTCGAATTCTAATGTTTACTTCACAGTGCTTTTGTCATCTCTTGTTTTTGAGAAAAAATGTGCGAAATCGACGACATCGTAACCAATTCAAATTCAAATTCTGAAGCATTATTCAGAACTTAGTCAATTTATATGAAATTAATATTTATTTGACATACTAAGGGAAGGCGATATAACGAGTACCCGTAGCCGACGAGCATGTCTGCGTAGATGTGTGGATGTAGATGGAGCGAGAGAGGTGTGCCAGGATCGCGCCAAATGGAAATTCGTGATCTCTGCCTACTCCTCTGGGGTACGGGCGTGAGCGCATTTTTATTTATTTATTTTATATATTTATGTCAGGGTCGTTTTATTTTACTTGGTTAATTCTATTCTATGCTAAAAAAATGCTACAAAAATATTAAATGTATAAATTTTCAGCATTAAACTATTTGCATGACTAAACTACGTAACTAAGCATTAAAACATTTTTATTATTATTATTAATTGGAAACATTTGAAAAAGGCGCGTATTCTAAAATGATCCTGTTCAATGGAGCCCTATACGTTCCGTAAGAATTACATAAGAACTTTGTATACGCTTGTCACACGGTTAGCTCGTAGGGGGGGTTTAACGAGTGTCAATTTGTACTAATTTGCATATGAATGCGGGACGTGTGTATGTCAAATGTATGCAGAATACCACGAACCCGATTGTATACACGTGGTCGTGACCTTCGATATGGATAATCCGAATTGTGAATGCTCACATAAATTATTATAAAAAATAAGCTGTCTATTTTTTAACACACCCCGGGTAGAAACGATGAGGAAAATATTTCTTACGAAATAATACCACTTTACACTAAATTTTGTAATTTCTCATATTTTTACATAAAAAATTCTACACTAATATGATTTTCAATGGCTGAGAACACATACGTATGAATCATACATACATTGTTTTTTTTTTTCATTGTGGACTAATTCACTTCTAATTCATTCGTGCTAAGTGTAGCATCAAATAATTTTTGCCGCTTTGTCCCGTTTTTCTTCTTCGTGTTATCAAAAATAGCAAAAATTCGGTATCAAATACTTGTCAAGAATACACTTTCGTTACCAAAAAGTATAAATCATACTGCATAAGGGTCATAACCTTTTCAGCGAGGGCTCGGCTGCCAGCCGCAGGAAGTGGGCTATCGCGACACTCTATCTAAATAATATATTCGCTGGTATTTTTTGCACATTTTCATATTAACAATTTTATCGCAAATAGCAACCGTACTCTAGTTATTTATAAATAGTGACCATTAAATGGTTTCAGAACAGTGTCGTGTGGCAATTGAATGTTAAACATTTCGCGTGAAGTAAAAGTATTTCTACGTTTTGCCTGATGAGTACCTCACTCATCAGACGAAGGCCTAATCCTAGTTCTTTTTCCTTTGTTATCTTTTTCTAATGTGGAAAGGATGGGGAGGGTAAGAGGATTTGACGGGGGAGTGGATAGATATGAAAGGGAAATATCCTTTTTCCCTGCCTCTGTCCATTAAAGTTGGGTTAGTAGGTACGTAGGTAAAGCATCTGTAACCGGTCACTTTAATATCTGGTGAAAAACTTGCTCGTTTGCCACCTTCTTTAAAAAAAATGACCATGATTTTTTTAAGAATATATTGTAATTTGTACATACTGCAAATTAAAAATTTGTTTCCTGTTATTTGTTTCTTTTATTTAAGACCAATAAAATTTTTGTCTAAGGTTATATATTTTATTCGTCTCTTAAATACACGTGTGGGTCGCATCCGGCCCGGCAACAGCACGAACAAGGGCCAGATAATACGCGCGTTTACAAAAACTGCGCGCGCGATATCTTTGACCTTGCGCGGATCGTTATACATTGTATTTGTTTATTTGATAGCGATTGTACTTGCTGGCGTTATTGTTGGGTCAAATGTTTGAACCAATGTCGTCTAGTACAATTTTTAGTACAAGTTCTAAAAGGTATTTAACAGTTTCGATAAAAACTAAAAAGGCCGATATCGTGTGTGTTGTTGGTTGTAGTTGTGTTGCGTTGTCGCCACGACTGTACACAACAATGCGCCACTTTGCTGCAGCAATGAATACAGTTTACGCAATCATAGCTGACCTGGTTGAAGTTGCGGACATTTTGTACAATCGCCAAGAAAATTGTTATCGGAAAAATATTTTCTATAGACGCAAACTAACGTTTGGATAGTTAACGTCAGTCATTATTTTCTTAGAGCAAAAATTATTAGGCGGCGATTTGATATTTGAACCAGATTCGAAATTGGAATTTGGACATCTCACGTTACTTGGGGGTGAAGATAGGTAGTTCGTTTAGTTAGGTACCTTTTCACCTTACACTGAAATACCTTTTCTTTTCCACGAGCAAAACTTATCGTCATGCTTAAAAACTCGAAAAACAAACTAACCGTTACAGATTTACTGTGGAGTCCTTTAGATCGTGTCCGATGTTTGGTCAGACTATCGCCATTAAACGCTACCTCCTCTGTACAGAGCTGCACGCGGCCGCGAAAGAGACGGTGACCCTCGCGGAGCAGCGCTTCGTGAGCAAGCAGGACGAGTGGCAGTTCGACAGCAACTGGCAGGAGGTGCTCAACCATGCCATCATCAAGGTTGGACGATACTTTTATATATCGTAAAAAAAATATATAATTTTCTAGTTGTAAATGTTTGTGTCATTTTCCATGTTTGAAATCATGGACGAATTTTCCCCAGTTTTCTCTCTATTGAGACCAATCACGAATTTCCTTGTCAATATACCTATGAAAAGAAAGATTATTTAAGGGACAAAGGTACTGTTGATCACAAGTCTCACAGATCACTTTTAAGAAAAATAATAGAGATTCTTGTGAATACTGTTGTATATGGGGGATTATATCCAATTAATAATCCTAACTATTATTATAAATGCGAATGTGAGTTTGTTTGTTTGTTACGCTTTCACGTGTAAATGTATTCAACCGATCATCATGAAATTTTGCACACAAATTTTCAGGGGTACCGAACACAACATAAGGTTCCTTTTATCCCGAAAAAACTTCCAGAGGGATAGATAAACATAATCGGTCGCTATGTGACACGACAATAACAACTTGTTGACCGTTTGTTCCTCTCATGTCATACATTACCATGGAGTCCGTTCAAAAAGTTATCATTTTGACATTCACCTATAAATTCCAAGCAATTATATGCGAAATCAAGTTACAAAATTTTTCTGCGAGCAAAATAAAACATGAATGAATGCTAAGCCGCCGGCGACATCTATAGTATAATGTAAGCAATTCTTAGCAAATCAATCAAGTATTTAGTATTGATATTTAAAAAAAACTACCGTCCCTCTTGTACCTACACTTGCGAGCCAATGTCGGAGAGACTTGATGAACTCTTGTTACAAAATATGTAATACGTACAATTGGATGTTGTTTCAGGTTATGGACGCGGAAAAGAGAAAAACTGAGAGCGGACGTGAGCACCAAAAGAAAGCTGCGACTTACATCGCAGCTGAAAAAAACGTAAGTTGTACGATTAAATAAAGCATCGAGTTTACATTTGTAGTTTGTACAAAATGTCCTCATCGATGTTTATTAAGTTTTAAAAAAACTTAACAAAGATTCTATACTTCCAGGTGATGCAATTAGAAGAAAACCTGAAACGAAACATTATTAAATCCCGTTTGTATTTCGAGGAAAAGAAACTCTGCGATGAACAGCTGCAGATGCAGAACGAGAAGATAGAGAAACTCCAGCGTTTAATCGCTGACGCCAAATTTCGCTACTCAACGTCACTGAAAGCCTTGGAAGAGATCTCCGAGGAGATCCACAGACGAAGAGGTGAATATCCACCAGGTAAAGACCCCATACCGGTCGGCCCTAGAGAGCCAGGCGTCGGAGCCGAGCGTGATCCGATACACGATGAAAACCAAATGGACGCGAGGGAATTCGAAAAGGACGAGGAGCCCAGCCTGCAGGAGCTCAGGAAGAGAGTGAGAGAGCTGGCTCTGAAACCTATCGACAGGAGTGACGTGGACACCGACGAAGCGTGGACACAGGAACTTAATGAGACCATCAACAAGCTGGATCAGCTGCTCATGATGAAGGAGAAAAATCAGCAGAAGAGATCGAAATTCACAGCGAGTTCCCCGAGGAACTCCAGCGCGCCGACCACCAGCACAAACACAGCGCACAGGAACACGCAGCCTCCGAGCGACAGCTGGAAAACTGAGTCCAATTTGACCAGAACGAAATCCATAAGTCGAGATGTTGTCTTCGAGACTGCCAACCCCCCTATGAGTAAGACGGAGAAGTCTAAGAGCATGATGTCGCTCGACGTACTGGCGTTAGCTCGCGACGCGACCATGATGGACCGCGAGTCGTATTTGAAGGCGGTCATAGAGGACAAATCCCCCACCGGCACATACACCGAAAGCAACTCGGAGCGGAACGACAGCCCCGATGACATCCTAATGGTCGAGTGCGACTCCAGTGACTCCACGCAGAATCCCGTCATCAGAATGACGAGCTCCACCGTCACCGACAGCGATCACAGCTAGACTGACGTGTCTAATGATACATAATGTAGCTCTAATGATACATCACATCAATATTTGATAATCTGTACACCGTATACAACACGGGAAAATTAAATTACAATGTTTTTATTTTTGTATTCGTTTGAACGCCACTTTTTTATCTGTACGATGAGTGAGATTGAATTATTGTGTTTTATGTCAATTTTGACGTAAGGTATTTGTAGTATGTTACATTTCTGTATCATTTTTTCGGGAACGTTCCCTTGTACTGTCACCCTACTCTCTTGAAATAAATGATCTAATTCTTTTGGTCACTATAAACTTTTACTATTTATCCAATTATTTTCATTCTATTGAAATTGGTTAAAGGAATTATAATAAATATTTTTAATAATATACTCCTAATCCTATTGAAGTTCACACTCAGAAAAACCAGATTTGTCACTAATTAAACTACATAGAATTTTATATATTACAGCGCCATCTATTGGCGATATAAGTAAACTATTTATGAAAAAATCTCGTAAACCTTTGTTTATAAGTACTGAAGTTTATTGACTTCATAAATACTGTCCGTGTATTGTTTTTTATGACCAAATATCACACACAATGCACATCTGCTAAAATTTGCTACCTGAAATGTTCCCGAGTGGGTCCGCGTTGTGAAACTCTTAGATAAGATCTTAGTGTTGTACTTAGGTGTTTGTGATAATGGCTTGTGAAATACCATAACAAACAGGTCTATAAAAATTTAATGCAGCACAAGGAAAATTAACATAATGGTTCTATATAACAATAGAATCGATATTACGTTATTATTTTGAAGTTTGTATATGAAGATGTTTTCTTAAAAGATTTTTTATGTATTTGAAGGACTCGGTTACACTGGCAAAACATACAATTCTGTATATATTTGTAAAAAAAATCAATTATAAAATTACTCAATTGCACTTTTTTAAGACTAAGGCTCACTTAGGTAATTGAATTATTTTGTTGGATCTGTTGTGATGTTCGTAGTTAATAAATCTATGTGGAAAATATTCAAAGCGTGTTTTTTTTTATCTAAAATATCTTTCAAGCACCAAATCAACGTGAATGCTTGCTTTTTTTTAGATTTTTTAGCAATTTCCTTCTCTCTTGCTAACAAACGACCAATTACGAGTAATTGTTCTTCGTTTTCTTCCATTGTCTACGAAAATCCAAGTTAAGTGGCATCGGCAATCCGAATGCTTGTAGTTGCATCGGAAAATCCGATGGCTGCCGATACAGTGTTGATTGATTGTTAAAAACTAATCCGTTCGATGCGATGGTTACGATGCGGACATGTCGACACTTCGCTTGAAATGGTTGCGCGAACCTCAGATTAAGCTGTTATTACAAACACCTGTATTACCGGCTCGTATGTCGCTCTACTGCCGTGGAAATCTAATGACAGAGGTCTAGAGAAAGCTTGGGTTACGGTTTTTAACTCACAAACAATTCCAACTCTGATTGTGGTCTAAGAGCTACCGAAGCATTCGAGTAACCCGCTTCCTACAAAGCTAGAAATTTTTTAAAAGATGATTTACTCCCGTCAATTAAAAAAGTACCATTCTGACAGGCATTTCGCGGTTGCGTTATCGTTTTTAAAATTTTTAGAAATGTAAAAAAAACCTCCAAAAACAAGGCTACAATTTTAATATGTTGTAATTCACATATGTTTAAGAGTAAGAAAATATTTTTAAAACAGCCTATTTTGACGGTTGCAAGTATATGCCAGACGATGGCAAAGTTGTCATAGGAATGGTAAATTATAATCTGCCTCCCACAAGGCTGAAATTTTGAGGTAATATTCTTTTAATAGTTTAAAAAGGATATCTAAACAGCCGGCCTATTCTGGCGGTTTCAAATGCCTGCCAGTCGAGTATCCATGCCGCTCGATGTACAATGATTTAATATAGTTTATATATATATACATATAAATTAGTTTATGTAACATCAAACTTAATAAACCACACTGAACGTTAAGTGCACAACTTATGGCTGACAGTACCCAACCACCTGCAAAATGGATTGGTACCATCCGAAGGTCAAATCTAGCACAGAGTGCGCTCATTAGTCAAATCAAATTATGCGCGCTTCCTCGGCTCCGTGTTACACACTACCGTCCCATTTCAACGAAATCACTGCCACAAATTGCAGGAAAGCGAGAGAAAAGACGTTACACAGAAAAAATATCATTAAAATAAAATGAAGGTAGATAAATTTAAACGTACAAACGTGCCTTACGTGCAGTTTAAAAACATAAATGATTTACCCGACTCAATGTCATTAGACTGATCAGATTGTAAAAAAGCACGTAATCATGTCATGTTCTCATCGTGCAGTGTTGCCATCATACCAGTCAGTTATATTATATTTATTGTTAAATAATCGTTTAAGCGCACAATTTATGTATAACAAGTGTATGGAGTAATGCCAATCTCAAAGTACCTACAACGTTAACATCAGAGAATAATGGGGGTGGACTGAGATGATAATAAATATAATTGTCACCGTTAGCTTGTGAACTTGGTCAGTTTATCAACTCACCTTGGCCTTCGGATGATATCAGTTGATTTTGCAGGTGGTTGGGTACTGTCAGCCATCAGTTGTGCACTCAACGTACAGTGTGGTTGATGAAGTTTGATGTATAAACTAATTTATATTAGGTTGTCAAATATCTCCCTTCCGCCTTTTTGTCTTTTGAATTTCGCGGCTATGTACAAAGCGCTACAGA
>DWTW01002060.1:0-11609 GCA_018246275.1 Papilio slateri
TTGAACAGCCACGGGGATGCCACACAGCCCTGTCTTACACCTTTATTGATGCTAAACCAGTCTGAGTAGGTCCCATTAATCCTAATGTAGGCAGAAGAATCTTTATAAAGAGACTTTAATGCCTGTATTAGATTACCGTTCAGTCTAAACGCAGGCAAGGTTGACCACAGATCATCTCTTTTTACTTTATCATAGGCCTTTTTTAAATCTACAAAGGCACTAATTTTGTTTTGGTTTGAAGAATGAATATATAAAATATTGTTAGAATTCATAACTGGTTAAAAAATGTGACAAATGTGAATATATGATTTTACTTATTTTGGTTCAATGAGTTTTATCATAAAAGTAAGCTTTAAATGTAAATTCCATGTAAATTCCATCGGTTTTGAATTTTTTTCGTTCAAATAATTAATAATCCTTAGACAAGATATGTTAAATTATTTTTATATTATAATAATACTGAGTTTTTTATTCTTTAAATTTTCTTGACAGAAAGATATACCCAGTGATAATTCTCGGCAAAGGATCTTTAGCTTGGGATATAGACTACATGAAGAACAACTGGAGGCAAGTAGTGTCCTTAGGCACCCTGCCGTGGTCAGCGGAAGTGGTCATCACGGCAGTGTGCTCGCACTACTTCCTAGGATTTCCTTGGTTATGGGGTGAGTCCTTTAAATCACTTAAATAAAACTAATTTATTGATTTTACAAAGATACAGTTGGTAGGAACTATGATAGATCTGAAAGTTTGTAATAGTTCCATAAGGAAAAATTATAGCTGTAAATAGTGCTGGATAGATTTAAAAAAAGATATGCTTCATAGCTCTGGCCATATTGAAACAATAATTGTTAAAAAAAGTAAAAAGGAAAATTAATTGTACAAAGTTACATTGATGAATGTATGTATATCGTCAAGAAGTGAAACCAATTTTCAATTTATTCAATTATATATTTCATTTACTCAATAAAATAGTTTACTAAATAAATAATATTCAAAAATATTTAATACTGAAAAAGTAAAATTTGTGAAGATGATTAAAATGAATAAAATTAATTATTATTACATTACACTCAATCATTCAATGCACATTGTAGTTTCTACAATCTCGGTTTCCAAAACAGGAACGATTTGAAGTACCGGATTTTATCAGGTTATTTTACAATGTATGCATGATCCAAAAATCCACGAAGTTTAAAAGCCGCTCGTCTCCGCTAAAGTAAAATTGAGCTAAACGCAATAGCGAATCGGATGCAATAACCTAACGACAACATTAACGTCTGAACATTCGAGATAAGTAAAGAGTTAAGAGTAAACTACCCCACTAAATGCGTTTTATTATTCTTAGCTTAAAGACTTTGAAGAGGAATTTATTAATTAAATTCAAAGAAGTGTTTATTCATGAAAATGAACTTTCAAAGTAATAAGTTACTGTGAAATTCAACAGACTGCGACTCCTTAAGGATAGTTTGCGCACGGCGACGCTACGGGATGAATTCTTATTTCTTTTTGCTGTAATAGTTTTTGTACAAAATAATAACAAATCTTTCTTTTTAATTTGTTTCAAGTAAAATTTATATTGCTACAATTATTTTGTTATACTTTTTTTATTCAATATTAAAAGATTATTTTACATTGATACAAATAAAAAAAACTTATTCAATGCCACGATATTATATAATATTAAAACCGAACTTCCCTGTTGCGATTATTATTGTACGGAATAAAATTTGTCACGAGCGCGGCGACAATGGGGCGCAATGTGTATTCGGTTTAGAGACGATTCAATAAATTCCGTTGTAGAGCCCGTATCGAAAGATTTGAATGCATTTCAACCGCATGACGTGCTCACCTAAAGCTAGGCAATAGCGTTTCAATATACTTGTATTTGTATACTACTTCTGTATGTATAAAGGCTTATGGTACGTGACAGGTAGTCAAGTGTTATTTCAAAGTCTACCTATACATATACAGTATTGTTATTGTATTGTTGGTTGGCTTATTTTTTCTTCTTATTCACAGATTTTTTGAATGTGGCATGTCTAAGTGACTTTTTTATTTTTTAAAGGTTACGTTTCGTTACTACATATATATTTAATGCTCAAAACGTTATATTTTTAGGTTTTATTTAGAGCCTTCATACTTGCTATACGTAACAATTGGTGATTAATTCGTAGAATAGATCATTTGCGTCTTTCGATCTCCACCTAATTAGATATTACATTACATATTACACACGTGTTAGTAATACGTGACGTTCGTTCAAATGAGTCGACACATGCGTGTACAATTACCAATACACTGTACAGGATTCCTACTGGGTTCAGTGTACGCGTCGGTGTCGTGCCCCGTCATAATGCCGCTAGTGCAGCGCCACGGCACCAAGCCGGACAGGAGCCAGAACTGGCCCCAACTGATCTGCACCGCCGGCGGCACTGACACCGCGCTCAGCGTCGGAGTTTACGGCCTCATTTTCAGCTTTATGTTCACTAATGCCAGCGATCTCTATCGCTACCTCAAAGTAAGTACTATCGGGTTCCTTATCGGGTCTTTGAAGTTCTCGACCGGTCGTCGTCCGGGCGAGAACTTCGTCGATCGTGCACTCTAGTGCACGTGGCACCTAATGTGTCTGTAATTAAAACTTTCTAGACTTGCTATGTTTCGTTGTTTATCTAGTCAACGCAGATTAATGTGACAGTCACAATAACACTTGCCATAAAGATATGCGAAGTTTTTTTTTGCAAAAAAACTTAATCAAAAAGTACAACAACGACAAAAAATAAAACTACACACAAGCCAGTCTTAACTCTACTGCGACAGGTAAGCCAGGACAAGACTAATGGCTAAGTCAACATTTGTAATAAGACATATTCTTAATTCCTAGATAAGACCAGAGCTTAACGTGAACTGTATGTCTTTATTTAGGTGGGATAAATTTATATGTGAACATCTGTTATGAATAAAGAATCTACAATGCTTCTATGTTATTAATCTTTACGTCAGATAAATAAGTATTATATCGACAAATATAATTGCTTAGAGATTTAACTCATCATTGTGCATGAAATGCAAAACGTTATTTTTAAATTGATTGTATCAACTTCCTATTCATAATATTTTCGATTGGATAATTGTGTTATAAGGCTATTTGGCATAAGTTGATGGTGAATAATACTATGAAGAAGAAATATAACTTTTTTTTATAATAACCGACTTCAAGAAGGAGGAGGGTATCAATTCGTCTGTATGATTTTTTTTTGTAAAGTACATGTATATATTTAAATTGATTCATTATTCTAACTTGACTTTTCGACTTGATTCTTTTAGGAGTTTGGTACTAATGTATTCAATTAGAAAAACATTTATGATTCGGATTTGAATGAAGTAACACATAAGTACAGTTTATTACATAAAATTAAACTGAAAATAAAATAATACCATTGTTTTTATTTAAACAACAAAAGTAAATCTTGCGGCGGTCGTTATCAAATTTGCATGTTATATGCTTGACGGAGACAAAATTGTGAAAGTTTAAAAAGTATTCCCGCACAGGCCGGGCTGGCGCTGTTCGCGGGCGTGGCGCTCGGCGTCAGCTGGGGCGCGCTGGCGCGGCTCGTGCCGCACGCGCGCGACGCCTACGTCACCGAGCTGCGGATATTGTTCGTGCTCGTCGGCGGACTATTCGCCAACTTTTTCACGTCCGCACTGGGCTGGGGCGGAACCGGTGAGCCACGTTTCGGCATACGAAATTTAGTTATATGTCTTATTTCACTTTATACCGGATAGATTTTTATAAAATATTTTAGATCGATGATATGTAGCAGTGCACTGTACGACTGTTACGAACAATTATGGTGTCAAATATTTCTGGGTAACCGTAGTCCTGCGATTACAATGCTTAGCTGTCAAATTATAGGTCTTGTGTTCAATCTGTGAGACAAATTTGTGTAATATTTTTTTTAAAATAACAGTTAAGCAAATAGCGAATGATAGACTCAAACTTACCAGCCTAATTATTTATATTACATTATTATACTATTATAGCAAAATTATTTATTTTTGAAGTACACAAATTTTAAATTGGACCCATTAGAACTTGTTGGTAAACTGTGTTTCGGTGTTCAGTGGCTTCCCCCATAATATTCTTAAATTAATAATAATTATTTAAGACATTATAACCACATATAACAAATTACACTTAACAGATATATGTAAACAAATTTTACTAAAATCTTGCCAATCACAAATCTTTGAGCTAACAAATGTATCATGAAACTAATCAAATGGCGAGATTTTATTCAGGCCGTACATTAAATATTTACTCTTTTAATGCTACTAAAATTGACCAAATTATCATTTTGACAACCTCAATGTATAATATTAAAAACCTAATGCAGTCGTAGCATTAATAAGTATAATTATTATTATTAAGAAACCGCTCACAAGTTATTAAAAAAATATGTACCGAGAAACCCCAATTTATTAGTACATTAAGCAAAACTGCGTGCTTAAATAGTGAAAACTGACTACATGCGAAGTAGCCGACATAACCAAGTTTTTATGGCGTCAGCATTATAGTTAATGGACCTATTTAATACTAAATAAGTTTTAAATTAACAGTGTATTTCGTGTTGTTTTCTAAAGAACACAATTTTACCAGTTATTGGCATAATTAAGCCATTTTTTGCCAATAAATTGTAAAGTTTTGCTCTACCAATTATTGACACCCGATTAAGATAATGTAATCAAAAAAAATATTTTTAGGTAGGTCGAATAATATGTAAGGATTTCATTTCAAAAATCAAGAGTATAGAAAAAAAACTTGTTAATTATGCAGATTTCATAACATTCAAAAATGTCTGAACTTAGCTAAAATATTGTTTCTAACGTGTCAAATCGGGACACGCTTAGTTTTTATAGCACCAACGCTAGTATTTTATAATTTTTTGGTAAAGGATTACACTACTCAATTTCAATACGTTGCAACATCGTGGAATTTGTTTCTTTTAATATTACAGACAATAATTCAGCCAAGTGATGATAATGAGGCGCCAATAATTGGTAGAGTGCCAAAATTATGGAGTTTTAGCTTATAATGAAACCTGTCGTATTATTCATATGTACTATTCATCCGTCAACTCTACTTATAAGTTATGTAAAACAAGGGCTATCGTTGCAGCTGGCGTCTCCTGCCATATGAATCTAACGACTTATTGACATCATGCTATTACTTCATCATAGTTTTCTGTGACTAAATTTCAGGCGGGATCGCAGTGCTGGCGTGCAACGCGACAGCTGCAAGGCAGTGGGCGCGGAAGGGATGGAAATTGAATCAGAACCCGGCGTCCACGGCGTACCGGGTGCTCTGGTCGGCTTGTGAACCTGTTCTTTTTGCGTACACTGGTACATTTTATGTGGTACGATATTCTTTTTTCTATCTAGAATCTAACCTCTCATCTTTATACCATCATGCTATTTGTTAATGCCGACCTTCAGATCACATGATATACATATCTATACTATTAAATATGATTATTTGTATAGAAACAAAATGTGCTTACAGGTATATAAAAATAATCAATCGTATCTAAACAATGAGTCCAACGTGCAAAGTGAATAGTACCCATATGCTACAATATCATTGTTGACTATTAAAATCTGTTAACGCTCCAACTATCATCGTATTTGATCAATTGGAACTATTTATGGGTCGTTTTGCAGATTCACTGCGCGATGACGGACACGATGCTATTGGGTCTAGGAATTCTCTTTATAACTCTGACGACGAGATTGCTCACCGCTGGTCTAGTGTGTTGGAACCTATCGATCAAGGAGAAACTTTTTGTATGCTGTGCTTGGATACCTAAATCTATAGTTGAGGTACTTCTTCACTTTATCTTTTAACCCAATAATCTCTAATCCTTGTTACTATGCTGCTGACTTCGATCTAATGGTAGGTTTTTTTCTTGTGCGGAAACCTTATAGCTGGAAATCAGTGTAGAAGGTATTGATGCCATCAAGTAAACTATACTTTCTACCTCGTAAAGCGCACTTGACGACTTTAATTCATGTATTGTTAAAACAAACCGAATTACCTAACATCTAACAGAAACGAAAGCAAAGATGGAAGGAAGTGCTTTGCTTTGGTAGCTTTACATAAGATAAACAAAAGACTAAAGTAATTAGTTCTATTAACACATTCTTAACTTATTTTTACTTGAATTGAAACAAGTCACCCATACATTTACTTTTATTTTGATATACAGTCGCTTCTTAGCTTAATTTTATGGCATTAAATTTAATATTCGAATATCCATATTTTATTAAGACAAGTACTAAATGTTTCATAGAGTTGTGCAAAACGTAGGTGTTCCAAATGAAGATCGATTTCTGAATATCTGAGTAGTTAGTTTTAACGTTACTTATCTTACTAACGTTAACGTAAGAAATTTCTTAATAAGGGTTATATTATTAAAACATCCTTAAATTATAGATTTTAATGTCTTCAACAGAAAAATTCTACAAAGTGTATAGCTTGCGCTAATAATTTCTTCAGGGCAAAAGCGAGACTGAGCGCGAGGTTCATTATAATTTAGTGTCGTCAAAATATACCACGTACAATGCGCGACACCTTGTTAAGCTAATGAGTCAAAAGTTGAATTGAGCACGACATGACTATGAAGGCCTTTTCCATGAAAACTTTAGTACACGGCGCGGTACATTTTGTGTACCTGAGACATTTTTTTAAATGAAAATATTTAAACGAACATTTTGAAACCGTGAACAAAATTAAACGGTACTTTACTCACACATTATGATTTCCTTTGCTTACGTTTAAATTGTTATTATCCATTTATTGCTTCCGACTGTTCTGTTCTAAAACATATTTTTTACATAAATTTGTTTCTTTTTAAATAATTCTTCTTCTAAAATAAGTTACGGCAGTATCACATAAATAATACTAAACCAAGATGTCATAACCATATTCAATTCCATCGAATATATTGGCTCTTTTAACTCCATGTCAAGTACAATATTACGATATGATTTACTATTATTTATCCTAGATCCTTATAAATTTTTACTTTTAAATTAAATATAAAAAGAGATTTTACTATATGATATTTTGGCACACATTTTTTTTTTCTTTCTGCCCTTTTCCCACTATGTAGGATCGGCAAAGTACAACCGTAGTCTATACTGTAATAGGTTTTGGCTATAGTGTTATTACGGCCGGCCCGCCTGCCTGACGCCAACCCTCCTCGGGCATATATATGAAATATTAGTAGATTATCGAAATAATTTCCTAATATTTCTTTTAACCATGTACAAACAAGTTTAAAACTTGGTTGAACATGGTTCACGACAACAGTCGAATGGCGGGATTTGAACCCACGTCCATGTTGTGCATGTTACGTGGTCCGTACCCTTAACCATTAGGTTATTGTACCAACTTAATATTTTTGTAATAAGTATAGTAGCGGTAAGAAAGGTTTGTCACCTTAAAGTCTACATTTCCTTGCACCAAAATGTCATAAGACATACACTGACAATAAAATAAAACATATTAGATTCGAACTTCATATTGACTAGTTGTGTTTACTATTTTGACCCTTGTCATATCGAGTAAATATATTTTTTTTTGCAGTTATCTTCCTAATGTTTTAGTTTTTCTATTCTATACGACTATACCTACGGGCGGCTAAGCTTCGCTCTGAGTTGTCATCTCTGTTTTCGGAAGATCGTGTTTAAAAAAAAAGATATTTAGTATTAAAATAATGTAATATAACGCCATTTCGTACAAAGTTTAAGGTACCAGTAGATCAACATCCATTGACAACGATACAAGTCCAAAAGATGGCTGTCTAAGAAATAGTCTTTTTTTATATTTTTGCAGGAGAGACTAATAAATATGACGCAAATTGATCAAATTTTGTATATAGATACAGTCTTTTTTTAATTTACCTGTATTATATACATATGTATCGGTATTATTAATTATCTAAACATACCTTATATAACAAAATTCTAGATCACTGAAATATAAAAATGTTAGTAACCTGTATCATAAGACAAGACATATTTGTATCAACGAAGATAAAAAGAACCCATCAAGCCGGAGCGCAAAAGGCTTTAATCACAGTCAATTTATTTGATACCTTATCGTCAACGACATTAATTAAAATGTTGAGATTGAGACTTCTAGATGTCTAGAATACTGTCTCTTGTCTTTGCACATAGTTTGTAAGATAGTAAATAATACATTTTTCCCTTCTTCAACACAGAGTACGTATACACATAAATTATGGTATATATATAGTATTCATGTGGTATATAGTACATATGTTATACATTTTGAAATTATTTTGATGCTTTTAAATATATTTTTTTTATTTAATACAGGTAAATTGTCACTTCCTCCAAGAAATTGAGCTAGCCAAACAACTCAAACTAAATATACACTTTTCTTGCCTTTTTTTTCGGCAAATTGATTTATTAAATCATCAATAGATGATGACGATTTCAGTTTTTCTAAAATTTGCAATTTCTGAAATGAAAATTCTATAGACACGTATGACAGTATTTTTATGTTTTTTTTTTTTATCCGGGAAACACGAGATTAAGTGACATTGTGGACACGTTAGGGACTTCTGCAGCCCGGGGGCCCTGTATAATTGATACTGCTGATACGGCGGTAGCTACGCCCCTGTTCACGTCAATAGTCGAATGGTGAATTCGAACCCACGATCACGTTGTGCTTGTTTCTCGATCCGTACCCTTAACTATTGCCTTGACTGGCTATTGGCGCTTTTTTTAAAATGATCCTAATCGCATATCATTAAAGAATCCATACAATATGAATAAAAAAGATATTATAAAGCAAGCAATTTATGTAAATATATAAATTTCGGCTAAATAGGCTGTAACGATTTAGAAGAAATTCTGTACTGTACGGTTTTTTTAAATGTATCCATATATATATATATATATGTCTTATCTGTAAAATACACGAATCGCACCATCTCTTAGCCATCGCTATTAATGAATGATAAATCGGTTGACAACAATGCCAAATCTTACTAGTATTTCTGTAAAATAACGCTAGATGTCATGAATTCTAAATATCTTCCGAAGAAACACGATCTTACAATGTCAGATAAATAACAGTCAGACAGTGTCAGACAAAGGGAAAATATATCTAGTCTATCTGTTTCTTACATTTTATGTCAAAGAAACGTTTTTTGCAGGCAGTTCTCTGCCCATTAGCAATTGATACGTTGATAATGAAGAATTCGGACGACGACCTCCAAATGAAGTACGCAGAAGATCTGATGAGGCTCATCGTGCAGGCCATACTGATCACAACTCCAATCGGCTATCTGCTCACGAATCATTTGGGACCAGTACTATTAAAAACAAAGCAAAAGAGCGATAAAGGTATGCAAATATCCAATTACCATATCATAAGGAACATAAAGACTAAAATACCTAATTTTCACCAAAGGTTAACAAATACTCAACGTCTAACCATCTACTCCATCAACCTCACACTAGATAGTGTCTTAGTTGAGTCCTGTTCATACTTTACAAGATTAAGGGAATGTAGTAATGAAGTAAAAACTAAAAGGACGATGAAGAAAGAAATTATGTCATCTAGAAAATTAAGAAATTATGTAGTCTAGGGGCTTTATCGAAATTATGACTTATTGACTTACCTTAAGTAATCTTTAATCGGCGATAAATAAGTATATACGTAAATATGTAAATATTTATCTTTAATAATAACTTTTTTATTTCCTATAGATGTATTCATACTTACAGCTATTGGATAACACACTAAGTTTGCTTGTCTTATTTGCCTACTAAACTTTAATCCCCGATTAGGATTGCGGCTGGAAATATATTCAGACACTTCTAGACAGTCGTCTGCGATCTGTGCTCAGGAAAAAACTTATTTAGTATTACCAAATCACCGAGTTTTATAACAGCTTTTTATAAATCATATTTTTTTTCTTTAATAATAATATATTTCTTTCGCAGACTTGGAATCTCAAAAGCGACCATCAAAGGACGCATCTATTCACGAAGATATATGAATATAAATCAAGAGAAACCTAAAAAAATGTTATTATATGAAATTATAAAAAACGAACTCTAGTGACCAAAGATATACGTAAGGCAATATATTTATGCAAATTATAATTAATAAATTATTACAATATAAATAAAAAATATACTTACTATAATTAAAACCTCCTGTGTGCAATTCACGACGCTTGCTCTTTTTGAGATGTAATAAACGATTAATTGAGTAGCAGCGACGTCCTCCAGTGGACATTTGACACCAGGCAGTCACAACATGCTCAAAGCAAGGCTAAACATTCCTTTGAAAAAACTATGTCCAGCAGTGGACTTCTTAGAGCTGATGTAAGGGAAAATTGAATATTAACAAAAGACACAAAAAATCCGTTTATAAACGTGATATAAATAATATTTAAATAAAAATTAGAGGGATTTAGTCCGACACACAAGGAGAGAGACACAGAGAGAGGGAGACACAGAGAGAGGGAGACACAGAAAAGGCAACACTTTAAAATTTGCATTAAAAATATTCAATGTGTATTAAAGGTTAACACTATTGTTGGCTGTTGCTGTCCGTAAATAACGTTTGACGTTGACATGCACCTACATCTCATGACATGTATCTATAACTTTGCGTTGAGTGTACACTTCCTTCTCTTTGTCCAATTTTCCTAATTTTGACGCGTCCTTGAACTTTCGTTTTTGATTATATTCCAATTATTGAATCGCCACCTTACAAGTTTAACTTCAATAAACGTGACAAAAATACAATAATTCTAACTAGATTATTCGTAATTATAAGCTAAATAGTACATGTATGTTTCCATTTACAATTATTATTGTTAGCACAAAACTTGTTTTATACAACACAAATAATTTACAGATATGATCCTAAAACAAATTTACTGCCCTATCTTGTACTATTATTATATTGTCGTCACATTACATTCCATTATCTTGCTTGATCTTCTTATCTCTGTTATCCGGGTTTTAAGGTACTATTTAAATTTAGACACGTTGTAATTCAAATTTAAAAATACTTTGTAAAAATCGATCCTATGCAATTTACAAAAGAAGTATATAAATTTATGCGTGTTTCAAAAAATTGGTTGTAAGCATGATATCATGCTTATCATGATGCCCATCATCAGCCTGCTTCGGCATTTCGATAAGTAAATGAAATAGCCGAAGGAGCAAACCACCGCCAATTTTCTTTATTTTCGTCACCAACGGTTCATCATATTTAAAATTGTTTGATTAGGTCTTGTTACCAGTTTAGTTGTTGTTACTGAAAAGAAAAAAAAATGAAATCGTTTATGTACTCAAATAACTCTCTCATCGATCTATGGCTTTGATCAGACTCAACAATTCACTAAAAATTGAGAAATAAACAAATAACAAACAATAAACAAGTGTAAGAAAACTATTTTACAAATGAACTTTAATATGAAAACATCTATCTAACGACTTTAATGCACTAAAATACACATCTCACGTTTAACTAGTTACAGACATACCTAGACTGACAC
>DWTW01002061.1:0-11609 GCA_018246275.1 Papilio slateri
AGTTGGCACAGCCGAAAAATTTCTTATCTGCTTAGAAGGTGTGTAGACGTTATAAAAAAACGGAATTATTGTTTCAATACAAAAAAATAGTTAGTATATGCAAAATAGCTAAGATAAACGCCAATAAATTATTAGATAAAAAAAACACAGATCACTCCATCGTGTTCAATCACAAGGAATCACCAGTTGCTGCTTAACTTATTCCCTAATGTGTTTTACTAAAAAAAATTGAAGAATGTATTTTCCTACGATAAACGAAGTCAACATAGGAAAATAAATATTTTATACAATCACAAACCAATCAAAGATTTATGTATGAGGTGACTAAATATATAGAAGTAAGAAAACCATACAATAGAGATAAACGTAAGCAATAATAAACAAATATCTACGTCGACCATTGTTAGACACACATAGGTAATACAAAACTAGGACAATTTGTTCTACAGTAGACGCAAGGAAGGGTACTCTTCAAAAGACGCCTTGAGTGTACTGGATACATTGTACACGTCTATGGCTTGCTATTTTCGTTCCAAATCAGGAATGAAGGAATACAAACAACGAAACTATTTTATCACAACACATATGTATTACACTTAAGTAATGCAGAATAATGTATTAACGATGGGCTACGATACAAATTCGTTGACGGACAAGAATAAATCAAACTCAAAATATTTTTTTTATTGAAGATTTAAACAGTAATATATCGTTACATTTACAATATTTATATTTTATAATTTATATACGTCGATGACATATATAAAAATAAATAAATAGAATACTGTATTCGGTTTTATATCGCAAATAAATAATCGAATTCGTGAAAAATAATTTGATTAATATGCAGAAGTATAATCGAAAATATTGAAATAAAGTTTGGGGACATGGGAATTGAAATATGAATGAAAATTTAGATTTTCATGAAAGTTGCGTAACAAAACGTAGAGCGGGCAGTCCCCGGAGTGTTCCGGTGGCAATCATGCGCCTGGCTGCATTACTGATGGCCGGCGCAGCACAACTGACCGCCTTTGTGTACTCATTCGAATGCCGCTCATATCGCTGCCACCATGCGCTGCGTAACGCCAATAACGCCAACAACACTCCATATTAAAGGCACCAAATTGCACTTTAATTTATTCCGAACGTGTCTCGGCAACGGAATCGCAATAACCAGTAAAACAGCACCGTCATTTATCGTGCCCCGTTTGATTGCCCTTACCACTGTATCTAGTTTTGATACTTTTAATAAATTGCAGGCTTTTAAGAATATTTGGATAACGATTTAGTATTTATTTATCTTAAAAAATATTAACTTATAAATTAGCTGAGTATGGCTTTAGACAATAAGTTGGCGCTAAGTAAGCGTTTCAACTAATTAGCTAAATTAATGTTCAATAAATAAATAATAGAACAAAGATTATTCAAATTTATAAATAAACAAAAATACACTTTTATGTTTCCACATACAGACATCTAAACATAAAAAATCATCAGTTTCGGGTAAATATCGGTATAAATAGGTCTGTGGCGTCTCCTAGCAACACCACCATTTTACCTTCATGTTATAGATTTTCCTCGTCCGTTTTCCTACACCTATACTTTCTAGACGCTAAAATGATCAACACAAAGTCCAATAATTATCACATTGGTACAATAAATGCATATATGTATACACTTACATACAATACATACTCTGAGAATGATTTTTTTCTTCGTCCCCTTTTCCTAATTTAAGTGGGGTTGGCAATGTACAACCGTAGTCTATACGGTAATAGGTTTTGGCTATAGTGTTTTTACGGCCGACCGCCTGCCTGACGCCGACCCTCCTCGGTCATATATATGAAATATTAGTAGATTATCGAAATAATTTACTAATATTTCTTTTAAGCATGTTCAAACAAGATTAAAACTTGGTTGAACATGGTTCACAACAATAGTCGAATGGCGAATGGAGATTCGAACCCACGACCATGTTGTGCATGTTTCGTGGACCGTACCCTCAACCATCAGGCTATTGGCGCTTATTAAGTAAAATATTTTCTAAAATAGAACAATGCAGCTGAAATGGTCCGAGTGCTTAAATAATATTTCTCCGCGCAAACTGTTCAAACCAGTTACGCTGTGACTACTTTAATCCCAAAGCCGAGGTAATAAGTAATTTTTCCTGTCATAACAGTAGTTACGGCAAAGCTCATTTCATGAAAGCTTTCAACTGAGATAAAAGGTTATTAAGCTTCTGTCAACTGTACTAATTACAAACTCCTTTGCAATTCATTAATTTGCAAATTTTGAGAACAAATGAAAGTGTCCTTACAAATATAACCGAAGAAGGAAATAAATAATTTTATATATTACAAAATACATTAATGTATTAAGGTTATATGATCGTAAAGTGGTATTATAAAATAATGGCAACCGTAATCCATACCGTAATACATAGAAAAAAAACCTTCGAAATCTAATAAGAAAAGTAAAATCGTTATAAGATAATAGAATCTGATTGTATGAGTATTAATTATCACTAAAGGATTAAACTTCTGTCACTAAAGTCAATCACTTTTGAATATTACTTTTCCTTTTACACGTCGAGGAAAACAAATCTCGTACGCGGCGTTATTTATGGAATTAGTTCGCACGTTAGTTCTAATATCTGATCACGCAGCTTATCTACCATAAATAGCTGTCAGAGACTTGTTATCCTAAAATATGTACATGAAATATTAAAACACACCAAAATATATCTAAACAAAGCCCTTCAGCTTCGCTTCGAGTTGAAAATGAACATTTATTCGGTTTAATATACTCATGAGCTGTATACATTAATTTCGGGAGCTAATATTGTCGAAAGTCGAGGGGAAATTAGTCTGGAAGCGAAGTAAATTATTATTTAGAACATAGTTTGCGTGAAGAGTGACAGGAAGTACCAAGGCTTCCGTTGGAAACATAAAGTAGTTGGTTAAACATTTGTGATGGCAGCATTAATGAACGACGATGAATGGAAAGGAGGTGCTTACAGCCCGAATAAAACTTATTCACAACCGTTTCCTCAAAATATAAAAAGGTATTCGTCGTAACTACATGTCTATTTTTTTTAAAGTAGCGGGAAAAGATAAAAGTCAATATCTGAAATAATCTATAATGTGTAATAATTAATATGCAGTCAAAACGTTTACTTAGCTTAAATAAAAAAGATGATTAACGAATTGACTGTAATAATATTTTCGAGTTCACAGTATGGCGGTCGCGGCGTGGCATCGCTACACGTTCTGTCCACGCTAACCACTCGTACGTTAGTCATCATTTTTCATCTCGACATGCATATTCAACGGAACTATAAATCATTCGTAGCCATCGCCGTGCAGCTGTATGAAATAACCGACTGTCCCAACGCCAACTGCGAAAAATATCGCGCGTAAATGTAAGTGAACAAACGAAAACCACCGAAATATCACGTTAATAATTACCCATCCCCTCCGAGCGGTTGATAAATAGCGTCATTATTATCACCAGCGCTGTGAAAAATTATACTCGTCTAGATATTTATTCAAATGGCAGCCCCACGAGAATTATATTTATGAAGCTCGTGATTTTTTCCCCTAACTCTTCCTCTTTGTTTTAAATTATGTACCTCAGCTATTACTTAGCTATTGAATCCTTTTATTAAACGTAGATCGAATTGTTGCGAGCTATCTAAAGCGAATTATTGCTTTAACATTAGTAGCACTACATAGCTGCGACATCGTTATAAGCTACTTAGAATTGAAATCCAATATCTACTGAATTCATTCAATAAGAAATAGCATCTAGCTCTTGATATTTTCTAAGTACTATCATAATAATAAATGTTTTATAAGAATAAGCATGATTAATTAAAAACCATAATTCATTATTAGGATCGTGGAGAAAGCTTTTTGAACACGAGACAGGATTAATAAACCTGGTGTAATTGAAAAGCATCCAGTACAATTAATTTAAATAACAGTTGCTGGTGCAGTCATTAGGCGGGTTCGTGTGTGCGTCACTCGTATGACCTCGTGATATTATATACGATACATTATGGTGGAGCGATCTTCGTTTCATATTGTACGGGCGGATAATAATAACTCTAGATCGGTCCCGTGTGTGACGGACGCGTACGTTCATCGCATGAACCGGGACGCTCGTTATTTGCACTTTACAAAGGTGACATATTCCATCAGCGAACGCATCGGCCTATCCTATTTGCATAAATATTATCAAACGCGTGCGTAATACACGGCAAGCGTGTTGTAATTAAAATAATCATTAATTCAAATTCAGCTTTTATTATTGAACATTTTAATGCCCGTAGTTAATGAGAGCTTAAATTAAAACTGCAATGACTACGTAAAATTGGCAAGACTTAAAAGTACAAAAATTGCCACTCTTTACTTAAATATGTAAGCAGAGTTGAATAGATTATACATGGATAATTAATGATTCCATTTTTCTTCTCCGGTTTATGAACCCATGTAGATGTACTTTTAAAATAACTTTTATTTAATATGTCAGTAGTCTAGCTGAAACTCGACCGTCTGATGATACCATATGCTATTTTGGTTAAAAGGGTGATCGGATAAAATAACGGTGTGTTAAAGAGAATTTATGGCGAATAGATAATACGTATCTTGGCCTGACAAAATGTTGAGCGCCTAAAATTACGTAAAAAACACGTAGTCGCAATAGCTTTTAGTGATTCGTGTAGCGTCAACAAGTAAAGTATGACAATGGCCATATATTTTATAAAAAGTTACGACTACAACGAATAACATTGCTGAGGTCATAAAACTTCTTTTATCTTTTCGAAATAAATAGTTGCGAACTTTTCTGTTCTTATTTTATTGCAGCTAGATTTAAAATTTGTACTTCTGGTACTGTTAATGAAGTTAAAGTTTAAATTTGCACTTTTTGTTATTGCAGCTTAAACATAAAATACCCCATTACATGGATAAATATATATTAAAACGATTATTTTTATGTGTTTAATTTTTTTATATTTGCTTTAGTTTGTAAAAAGTACCTCCGGAGAAACAGTATTAACCCGTGTTCAGTGGTGAAGTGCGACATTAAAATCATAGTTGAGTATAATTGAATAAAAAAAAACAATTAGCATTTTGAGAGCTTCATGCAAAAAAAAATACTTTATGGTCGGTATATGATGATAGATTCAGCCATGCACATTTGATATGATATGAACTCAGTGAAAAGCAAATACTGATTGCTCTACTCGGAGAGCTTAATTAAAAAGAATATTTTATTAAAAACCCAAAGTAGTTTCCCCGTCTTATTAAAAAGTATATAAAACTCGAAGGTCATTAAAACTTGATCACTGCAAACACTTTTAAACGTTAATGAAAACTCACTAATTGTGTTCAAACAAAAATCAAATTAAACATCTTGTTATTACAGAACGGTAAGAGTGATTCAGCGAATGTAATGAGCCGTGACACTACCTGTAGCCTATCCGGGTAAGCGATATTTGTAATCTACAATGACTCACCCAACCCTTAGAGCCCCCCTTCGGTCTTATAGGCCCGTAGAGGGTGGATCTTCACGGCGCTCTCGTTTTGTAAGAAGCCGTACCATTAAGTACGATATAGACGATTAAATAGCTTATACGTAAATATCGTAAACTTTTTGTCGGCCCCTAACCCGTTCTATTCGGATGATGACCGGTTCTTAATAAAACCTTGAAAGGCAGCATAAATTTCCATACAAGATTTATGCGAACGAGGTCAACTGTTAGTTGTAATATACTTTACTACAAGTAAGGGCATTTATATTTTATTAATATTATATAACTTAGTAAACCTTCCTCATTCGCTGATAGCGAAAAAGGAATTTTTTCGTGAAAAAGGAAACAGTTTTTATATTGTTTGCCTTATATTTTAAATCAATAGTAGAGACTAACAATAAAAAAAGGAATAATAATTTTCCCAGGGGTATAACTAAAATTTAACGTTAAAATCGACGCAGAAATTAACCCTTATGAGTTGCAGCCGCAGCGAGACGTCGAGGACGTCGAGGCCGTCGAGAGAAGGACCAGCTTGTAACTTTGCCTTACCCAACATCTAACTAACAAACGCAGTAAATCTCGCCAGCCACTACTGCTAATGCTCGAGTATCGATAATTGTATTACAAGTTCTCTATCATCTATAAATTCAAATATTAAAAATTCACAACAGCTCTTTAAGTATTTCATTGGAAATTATCTGTCACTTTTCCAAGCTAGGCGTAAAATAAAATTTAATGATAATTAAATAAAGTTTAACCAAGTCTAATGATATGTTTTATAATATATAAGCAAATAAACATAACTTTCTAAGTACAAATGACTTAGAGGACTATTTAAACCACCGTGATATATGGCTGACCGCTTTCACCGAACTTTTTTGGACTGAAATATGACTAATGATTAAGTTGTTGCATGTTAAAGTCAAATTAATATACGCCGACAGTTTAGCAATAATACCTTAAAGTTCGAAATTGAAGATCTATGACTGTGAATTCATATCTCAATTTACTTAATTTAAAAAAAATGTATTCTCACCATACAATTTTATTTTTGCCGAATTAAAGACGTAAAAGTTTGATGGACGATAGCGATTGCTATAAATAATATCATAATTGTGTTTTCTTAATACACATTGCTTAGACATATATAAGCAGTATCACGGGGACAATGGGAAGGCACGTATATTAAACAAACTTGAACAGTTTTAATTGAAGCACCCTCTTGACGGGAAGGACGCGCTTTATGAACGGTCGCCGGAGCAAAACGGTCCACGCTTTGTGTTTTACATTTACTAAATTAGATTTAGTTCATCAATGTCCTGTAGATACACAAAGAAACTCCATACAACGATCCACAGGTAAACCATTTACTATGTGAATTAATTGACCGCACTAATAAGGGAGTTAATCAATTATTAAAAAAATAGCAATTTAGCAAACTTTATAATAAACTATTATCTACTGATATGAGAATGGAAATTAATAGGCAAACGTCGACTGCTAAATGTCATGGATCCATCGTATATATGTTTAATATATCATATTTTTCTATGAGAACTAAAATAATAACATAAATAACAGGATTTAAAAATAAATTGCTTCGAGAATCGCATAGCTGAGAGGAAAAGTTCTCTCTTGAAATTTTACGTAGGTTATTTAAAAGTACGGCAAGTGGGCGCAGGCTCGACGAATTGTCGCTAATTAATGCGTAAACGTGTCACCAAACTGTTGTTACCGTCCGACACAGATTAATTATGTAAATTTAGTACCGGCTGCAACTGCCGATAGTCGACAGATCGCTTACAGAACGGCTGCGAGCCCTCGTTCCCTCCATTTGTAAGTTCACTCAAGTTTCAATAGGCCCTCGATTAATCTCGGCGCCATTATCACTTACCGAGATTCATACAATTTCCTAAAGATCAGACCATTCGTATGCTGCAAGCTACCCTTTAAAAAATAATTTATAACTTCTTCGTTATTAAAAACAAGTCTTCTATTAGATAATATATGTATAAAAATAAATATATCACATTAAGTAAAATTATTAAAAATGTAAGAATATATTTTGTATTAAATGACTGCTAATTAAACAGACTTCTATTTAATTGCATTATTCGTCTCTAAAAATTTACATTGTCCTCTTAATTACTAAGTCAGCCACTATCAATGTGCGTCTAAAAATACTATCTTATCCACTATATATCTTCCATGTAAGTCACTATAAATACACTATAATACCTCAACATGGTAGTTATTTTATTTGCTTTTACATTTGTTACATGTGCATATTCAAGCTTAACTATTTACCTCTTAACTATCCTAACCTAACCCGTGAGTAAAAAAGAGTACGAACGGCGGGTCTGTAGAGTTGTTCCATTTTATTAAATAAATTTAAAAAAAAACTGTGAGTTGTAAAATTTGTGGCGGAGTTAGTAAATTTGATTGAGATGTATGACCATATACCAGTATGACAAGTAAAAATAATTATTGTTCTTTACTATCCGGTTTCTTTGGAATATTTAGTTTGAGTTAATCTTGTAAAATAGACGAATTAATTTGTAAGCAGCTTTCTAATTTTCCCGTTGCTTTAGTTATAAAATCATAAGTTAGATTACGTGGCCAAAAAAAATTCTGTAGTTAGACTTACATATAATTTCCCGCGTTAAATTAATGTAGTTGAGAGGTGTCGCTCTGGATGAATGGTCGTAAAGAAGTGTACTTTGTAAAGTTAAAGGAACACTCACACACACGCCCTCTGAGTTGTTGCTAAAAGGACCTTGTAACGAACATGAGAAAACATAAACGAATGTAAATGTTGACTTAAAAGACAATATGAATAAAGCGTGAGTAACGTTGGTAGGGAGCGGTAAAGGTGAACGATAAATGCATTCATATATTTAGTTAGCACAGAGGTCCCACAAAATTACAGCAAATTTATTCCTAGTTATAATATTTCAACTTTATCGTGTAAATTAAAAATTCAAATTCTGCCTTGTGGCCGTTAAGTTTCCACAAAACTTTTTTACTTAAGCTATGCTTTTACTTACCATACTACAGACGTTTTCTTTATTTTAGGGAACGATTTAATAATTTTTTAAACACTTCAACCAATGGACTATTCTTTTAAACATTAATTTTTTCTTCTTTATCCTCATAAGTTAGAAGAGTGGCAAACTCTCTACGTAATATTATCATCTACTAAGAACAATATTAGGCTTATTATTCAAATAAATGTTATATAAATAAGGCTACTCATACCCTGTAAATTATTTAAATCAAAAAATCAGGTGCTCACTACCGGTTTTAATTTAATTTTAGCACATCTTTTTACCTCAATGCTTAGAGTTAATTAATTAATTAAATAGTTCATTAACAAAAAGGGAAGTTCATACATTTATATGTTGTTAGTAGATTATTCATAAGAAACTACTACTTCTACTTCTTCTACTTGACTTATTTTATGAATGTTATGAAAGTATACTACGAAATATCGATATCGCAGCTTAAACAGTTACAAGTATTGTAAAGATCGTTAGAAACATGAGAGGCCAAGATTCCCATAAAACCACGTCGTCTATCAACGTTTTTTCAATAACAAGGGTAGATAAAAGAAACACGTATTTCACAGACTCCATTTAAAAACTAAAATATGGACACACTTTGCGTAACTATAATATCAAGAAAATATTTTAGTATCAAAATCAATGCAGTCTCTTTAAACTAACAGGTATCTTATATAACCTCATCATGATTATTCATAAGTAAATTAGGTTTCGAACTGAACTCTATACATAGAGTTCATTTTGTTAGTTTAGCATTACATTGTTCAATTATATCCTGTAGATTGTTATTTGATCCCGACCTAATCCCGCTCAATTATGGCTAGTCTGCCGCGCGACATTGAACATGTCACATTATATAACACAAGCACGCCTATCTATATATAACTAATATAATTTCACCTACTTCACGGAATAATACCTCCCAGTAATGTCGGAACTTGAATGAGAGCCATTCCGACATTCCTGTGGTAAACGCAGGAATGCCGAAACCCTCTAAATTAAAGTGACCAATCAAGGCCTTAGTCAGAATTATAGTTATCTATGTGTATTAATACTACATAATAATAATGATTAATAGTTCTTTATTATTATTATTATTATATATTATTCCATATGTGAAACAAATGAATAAACATAATGTTATCATCATTAAGCTTCTCTGGAGAATGGCGCTACATTAAACTGATTGATTAATTGAAACCATAAGGCTAACTCATGAATAAATCGCGGATGAATAAGGCGATCGATTCTATAAATAACCTCTGTAAACTCTGACTTGATTTCAGGTTGGTATTAGAGATTTGCCAAAACGAAAGTAACAGGAAGAAAAAGGCGTCAGCAGTCACAATCAACAATTTATCTAATCAATTTTTTAAATTTAACCATTTGTTAATTCGGTTTTGATGTTACATACTAAAATACGTCATCATTCTAATTATCACTTCTGGACTTCCCAAGGCCGTCCAACCTAAGCGGTCGTCCATTTTGCGTATCAAAATGTCACAATCGAAGCAAAAAGTTTTTAAAATATAATAAAATATATCTTTTATCAACATATAATATGTTGTTAAGTTATTTATATTAATTTCAACATAATAGTCCCTGCGAGAGAGTCCTTGGCATAGGGTTGAAACTTAAAAAAACAATTCATATCAATCGTCCTCATCACTCAATGCAGACAGTCTCAATCTCGACATACATTTGAAGTCTCTGCGAGTAATTTCGGTGGGACATCAATCGCTTTACGGCGCTCTTTTTATTTCCGCCGTCAATAGATTAAACAAAATCCATTTTCATCTAACGTAAATGACAAAAGCATGCCTAATATAAGTGTTTACGGTCTTAGCCGATTCTACGACGTCGTTTATTTTTTATAGCTCTTAGTACTACGACCTTCAAATGCGGGACTAAACTCAAATGAGAAGCTAAGGTTTTCTTTGCAAAGAAATAAAACAGGCTTATTTTATTTGTATGGTACACAAAAGTTCAGAATTTTAGTAAAAAAAAAAAACAATTAAAATCGTCCTCCACAATCCATAGTTCAATTACTTTTACCATATTGTATATTTAATGCTTGTTAGCACTCATTGAAGAAAACGGACTTAAAATCTAGGAACGTTACCGTTCGTGCAATCAGCCAACCGTGTGGTAAAGATTAAATATGGTGTAAAAAAAATAATAAAAATATTACGTTTTACGAGCGATGCGATGAAACATTTTTTTGTACCGTAAGAGGGTTTACTTATAAATTGTCTTTTGTTGTACACACCCCGACCGACAAAACTCATCATCAGTAGATGAGCTATCAGTAGGAGTGCGCCTCTCTCGTTTTCGACAGTTACACAAGTTAATGTTAATTTTTACTATTCATGTTCTATAGTAATGTAAAAAAGCTGAAGAGTTTGTTTCTCTGACTCCGCTAATCTCCGGAACTATCAATCGGATTTTTAAAAATACTTTTTTCCGTAAGAGGGCGCTGTACTTAATTATAAATTGCCTATTGCTTTATATACGTACGAGTGACGACGGCGAGTACGTGAGCTGTAATGGTCGGAGTGCTCCTCCATGCTTTCATCAATTAAATATCTACGGGTTTTATTTAATTTTATTTAATTGGGTATAACATCTTTACGCGGACAATTAAAATCTAGATCAGGTTGTGACAATAAACAGCATACCGCTACGTAATGGGAATTATTCTAATTCATTTCAATTTTAATATGATTTCGTTTAAATTAAACGGCACGGAAAATTAAGTCGCAGGTCATATCAAATTTATTTATACAATTCAAATGAAACGGTGCAATGTATGTAGGTATATAGAAATGATTTAGTGCTACCGCAACAGACGTTGTGTTCATTGTAACCAGTCCGGAATAAACTGTGCTACCAAAACGTTGTGTCATTTTTCGCCCCAGGACTTATACACTACAAACTGTAGGGACAAAACTTAAAAGCCTTTTATTGACATATCGACTGGACTGGACACACACACACACACACATATATAT
>DWTW01002062.1:0-11606 GCA_018246275.1 Papilio slateri
CGCGGCCCGACCCCGGCGGCCGATATCCGAACTACGCTATTCCGATTACATATTATGAAACTACGCATAACACTACGTAAGATGCTGAGTAGTATAGTGGTATATGATATTTATGAATACATATGTACTCTTATGAAAAATAAAAATGAAGAAAATAAATTTTGTTATAGGCACTACATTTTTGATAACAGTTTAAATAATATTATTACAATAAAAGAAACAAATAACATGGTTATAAATGGTACAACTGGTATGAAAACTTGGGAGGTAAGCGATGAAAAAAAAAATACCTATTAAACTTGTAATAGACGAGCAAGTATGTATATGTGGGGTTGGCACAATCCATAGTCCATACTGTATATGTTTTGGCTACATTTTTTAGAGCTGGCTCTCTGCCTGACCCCAATCCGCCATGGGAATGTATACTTAGATGTATGAATGTAGAAGCGAGAGAGGTGTCCCAGGACTGTGTCAAGTGAAATCTATAATCTCTGCCTACAGTATCAAGTCATTTTTGGTTCCATCTCTTGGGACCAGTATTTATTTGTTTATTTACTTATTATAAAGCTAGAAAAGTTTTATTGTCAATTTAAATACTGCGGATTTTGATTCTAATGATGATGAAGGGACCAGTAAATTCCATCGCTATATGTGCAGGTAGATAGAAATAAAAATATATTTATTGTAAGGCAATATAATAGCTGTGCAATGTGCAAATCACCAAAAGTCTACTAGTGTTATATTAAAGGTACATTATTATAACCAAGATCATGTTAAAAAGAAATTTACTGTAAATGAAAATTCATAAAAACATTTGTTTACAGGCTGCCATAATATTATCAGATTGGATACTCTGTAATAAAGAACTATTTTATAATAGAAGAATACTGGAGCTAGGTTCAGGAGTTGGTTTTACTGGTATCACTGTTGGAAAGTTTTGTGAGCCAAAATCTATAACATTGACCGATTGCCACAATGATGTCCTTAATTTGCTTGTAGAGAATATCTCAATTAACTTTCCAGATTTACAAAAAACTCTTACTTCACAGTTTCCCAGTTTTAAGAATGATGAGAAAGTGATAGGTATGATAAACTTCGTTCTTACTTTAAGGATAGTAAAATAACTAAACTAAAAGAGAACATTATTTCATTAGTCCACATTGAAAAGATAGAAAGTTGAAGAACAAATATGATTAGACTATATAGTTAAAGCTAACCTACTTTTTTTACATTTCTTTGTTGCAAATTTTTTGGCTGGTGTATGATGTGTATGTGGCCTCATTCCCATTCACATAGGGTGCCTAATGGGCTTTATCTGTCAAAAAATAAACAAATCAAGTGGTATTTTGTTTCAGATGTAATGAAGTTAGATTGGAACTGTCTAGACAATATAAATGATAATTACGATCCTGATATTGTCATTGGTGCAGACATAGTTTATGATCCGTCAATACTGCTGCCTCTTTGCAATGTTTTAAATATATTTTTCAATAGAAATCCTCAATTGCAAGTGTATGTTGCAAGTATTATAAGAAATGAAGAGACTTTTGACCAATTTTTAAAGGTCTTAGGTAAGCACGGGTCAGCTTATGATTTTAGTACTTTATATATATATTTTTATTAATAAATGTAGAAACTATGAAACAATTTTTTTTCAGATAACATTAATGTTGCAGTTGATAAGGAGGTTCCAACAGAATGTGCCTTTTTAAATTGGGACCAAGAAATGCAAAGATGTATATTAAAAATAAGGAGAATTATGTAATATGATTTATTTATTGTAGTTTGTGTTTTTGTTGTTGATAACTTCTGATGTCTTAAATTAACCTTACTGAGTGACCCAACTGCCAAGTAAGCTTATGCTGTAATTGACTAAGAGTAAATTAGTTCAACAGCATTTATAAGACAATACTTTCCCAGTATAAGATCAATCTTCACATTACAATATCATTTAACCACTTTCCCTTCAACGGGGCCGCCTTATGAGCACGCCTATGATTTTAGGCCTCGAAAGATGGCACACCTGTAATTTGCTTAGTCAGGGAAGGAGGTGGAGATGCATGTTACCCTGAGATTGAACTGCATTCTGATTGAGCCATGCAACTGTATCATGCAGCTGCATATCGTTAAGTCGTCAAGACACAAGTGTGGCGATTCATTACTGTAGACGTGCTTTGCTACTCAGGAGGGACATAGAGCATGTGAGATTTAACCCTAAAGTAGTGGTGAGGATTTTATGTTTCGATATTCTAAATAACCCTACGTTGTCATGAGTTGACATCTTGATTTTAAAATACTGAATATTGCAATATTTTGTCCGTTATCAATAATAAATAGGAGGAAGAAAAACATTGAGTTTGTTCAAAGCAAAATCCGTAGGTAATCTAGTTTACTACTTAAACTCGTTCATTACAGACTAAAACAACTAGCTTACTTCCAAACTTACCTCAAAATGTCAGTATTTAACAGTTTAGTGTCAAATAAATGTCAATGTTTACGTCATTACAAGAATCAAGTCAAGTCGCGATTTTTGCATATCTATATCTACAATTATTTACAAAGTTTTATGGAGTATTTCTTAAATAGGTTATTTTTTTAACGTAACATACTAAAAAAATTATAACACTAATTTAATTATTTTCCGAATATTGACTGTACCAATTTAAAAGAATTTCTATTTAATTTCAAAATAAATATTAAATGTCTGAGGAAGATAATAGTAAATCACAAAATGCAAGCAATGGAAATAAAACAGAACAAAAAGAAGAATCTTGGGGATATGATTTGTATCCTGAGAGGCGAGGAACATTCTCACCAAAGCTGTCCAATATTCTAATTGGTAAAGAAGGAAAAGAAGGAATTGAGAAATTTAAATGTGAGAAAAATGTGTATGAATGTGTCAAAAATAGTAAGTATGTTATGTATAAAGTTGTTTTATCTCGCTAATGAGGACAGTATAGCAAAATATTATTTTTATTTCAGGTCCTATTGTTAAAGTGATGATGGCAGCTTTAAAAAGTTCTGGTTGGTGAGTTACATAATAAAAGGCGATAAAAAGATTAATATCATTGGAATTTCATATATAATAATTTACCGACACTATTTTTTTTTTAATTTTTGGTAGTAATTTGACTCACTTCATTTAATTTCATATAAATGTAAACTGTTTAAATGAGCTTAATATTTCAGCCCTGTGGACATACAAAGACACATATCTTGTGAGGTTTGCGATTTCTCAGTTAGTGGAGGTTATGATCCTGAGTTAAATCAGGTAAACATTAATTATTAATTTACCACAACGTAAGCATAATAGATAAGAATCCCAGATATGCCACATTTACTATGGCAATCGTTTAACTTGTACTTAACCATAATTGTTAAATTTTTGTTTGCATCAACAAATATTCAAGATAAAAACAAAACCTGTTTAAGCCAAGAAAAGATTAAAGACACTTCAGTAGACATAAGACTCATAGTGCCTGGTAAAGAAAATATTAATAATGTTTCTCTTAAATTGTTTTATCTATTGCATTTTTGTTGGCATACAAACATAAAACATGGTGTTGTTGAATTATTTGTTTAATTATAAACCAGGATTGATAAAGGTTCCTCGAAACTTGTTGCAGGGCAACAAACTGTGTAGCTGTTACAGTATTATTCTTACTATTGATTTTACTATTTCAGATTGTTGTGTGTCAAAATGTATCAACAAGGAAGGGTATGGTGCAAGGAGTATTGGCACATGAGATGATACACATGTTTGATTATTGCCGCAATGACCTGAACTTTAAGAACATGGAGCATTTGGCATGCACAGAAATCCGCGCTGCAAATCTCACACATTGCTCATTTGTAAGTGCTTGGTCACAAGGAGATGCTTCTTGGACAAAAATTAAGAAAGCACATCAGGTAAATTATTCACAATATTGTTTTTTTTATAAAAGAAGTTGGCAAATTTTTAAGTGGTTCACCGGATATTAAGTCACAGCTACCCATAGGCATCTGTAACAAGTTAATAAGTTGCAGAAACAAACATATTTCCCTTTCCTATCCATCAAAACCTCTTCCCCTCCCATCCTAGACTAGACTAGAATTAGGCCTCTGCCACCTCACTCATCAGATGAAACGCAGAGTACTTCTACTTCATGCCTGTCTTCTGTGAGGTTGTGATATTTCACCTGTTGAGTTGGTTCATTCCAGCAACAGATGTTGTTGTGAGCTCTACCACTGTTAAAATATATTTTTGCATTAAGACACTAAATCACACACTTGACATTACAATTAATTTTGTTTTTTTTTTCTAGGACTGTGTTAAAACGAAAGCTCTGTACTCGGTGATGGCAGTTCGTCAAATCGGTAAAGCGGAAGCTGTCGATATTATAGAAAAAGTGTTTCCCAAATGTTACGCTGACTTAGAACCAATAGGAAGACGAATCAGAAGAAACTCCGATGACATGCTTCGTGCATTCAAAGAGGCTGCATATTATGGCTATGAATGACGCTGATTGTAACAGAAAGTAGTTTATAAGTAGAAAAGTAAATAAAACAAATTTTAAAGATTAAAATAATGTCTTTTATTTCATTATTTCACCAACTATTTACAAGTTTATTGCCTAGTTCAAACATTATAATTATTCTAGAACGTTTTTGTATTAGATTTCACATACAAATCAAACGCAATATATTCGTAAAATTGTCTTAGCAATTTCGATTGTAATGAGAAGGCACAAATAGTAATATTCTATGGACGAACTTTTTTAAATATTACATTAGTGTAAATATACTTTCAACGGTAAAATTATTTTAATCGCGAATTTTTCTAATAGTTTCCACATAGTTTAGTAACAATTTGATATATACATATATATCACATTTTGTGCAGTAAAATGATTTGTGCTTAAAGTTATTTATGGTTGTAATCTTTTAATTAAAATTATGACTAGATCTTTTGCAATCTATTATCTAGTAATAAACTTATAAAACTAATTAAGTACTTTATTTATTCATTTAAAATCTTATTACGACCTGTTATAATTTTATGATCGTAAGTTTTAAAGAATACGAATAAGAATTTAACGGTCATTTAAAAGATAAAGATATTTCAACATTCAAATTTATAGATTATGTAACATTTTTGAACGAACTAACAACTTTTAGATGTTTAAAATATAAAAGTACCCGCCTGTTACAGACCGTATTGTCGCTTTTAAGAATAAATAAATATGCGCTTACGCCCGTAACAAAGAGGGGTAGGCAGAGGTCACGGATTTCCATTTGGCGCGATCCTGGCAAACCTCTCTCTAGCTTCATCAAAATCCATACATCTACGTATACATGCTCGTCGGTTACGGGTATTCCTTATATCGCCTTTCTTTAGTATGTCACTAATATGATCGATATAAGTTCTCCTGGGACGTCCCCTCACTTTTCCAATATAAATTTGTCTTGTTACTCTTTCATTATTCCTTCTTTCACATATCCGTTCGCTCTTACAAGTGGTACTGATCTGCGAAAGAAAGATACCAAAATACTTTCTATGTGAATATTATTATAACGTCCACGAAAAAGCCAACGAAGATGTATCAACTAAATCACACCAAATAATTCGAAAATTAGTTCCGTAGACTTAATTGGCTCATTCTGATCACCACAATAAGCGTAATACGGTTGTGAGATCTTCTTTTATTTACTAATGGTAGATCTTAGAAGAAAAAACTAATTTGTCGAGTAATATTATTAAATTAAAAAGAAAAATTACTTTTATCAATATTAACCTCAAGGCACCTTAATTAAGGCCAACTACATTGAATTTCAATATAAGCCTTATGGTCCCTAAAAGTGATGATGGTCCGTAAGAAAATATTACTTAATTTTACGTCATTTTTTTAAGCATATACAATTAATTTTTATCCTAGAAATTCGTCAACAAATTATACTATCAAGTGTCTACGCGTAGAAAGCAGTTTGATTAACAATGATATTTATAAATCGGTTCATGTGAATTATAGCTATTTTACGGTCCCCATAGAGTTCAATTTCAAATACATAAAATTTTGCATATTTATTAAATTGCATATTTTTTGTTTAGGATTTTAAAATATTTATAATAAGTTTTGTCTTATGTTTGTCAAGAACATTTAAAGATTTTGTTTATTTTTATCTACAAAAGGGAAAGACCCATAGGCAGCTAATAGTTTAGTTAGTTAGTCATTTTTTTTTATTTGGGTTTATTACTACGTCCTTGAAACCGGAAAACCGTCATATTTGCATACAACTGCTTGGCACGGCACGGCCTCCTGAAACGTGTTTTTTTAAAGCCAATTTTTCATCCAGAAATTTGACATTTCTTTTTCTACAGTTCGATCTAGAATTACGTTCTAAACTATAGTCAGTTTAATCCCAGAAAAGAACAGGGGCGGATCTACGTTATAGCCTTCTTGGGCCGCAGTCCAGGTCCCCCAGGTGATGGGCGATTATGGCAAAAAAAAATCGAAAATTGTTCAGATATACTACTGTAAAAAAATGTACTGTAAAGACGTTTTAGATATACTCACCTAATAGCTTTTTTTTGTAAATATCAGTTAGTTAATAATTTAGGTAGGCCTCCAACTATTAGCTCAGGGTACAACTCAGACCACCGCTGGACAAGATTTAGTCGAAATCGCTAATTATGATGACTAAATAATTAGAATTGCACTATTCAATACTCATCATAAATATTTCATTGATATTCATATATGATATTATGTAAAATGATCTTCACAGATTTAGTGCCACAGGTTTGTTTCTTGTAATAAGAGGTGAACACATTTATTTAAGTGAAGAAGATTGTTGAAATTTGTATTACAAATGTAATGCACTTTAAATACACTGGTTAGCACAATAACACTTTATATAAAAATAAATAATTTTTGATACTATTTCAACAAATAACAAATGTAAACTTAACCTTAAAACCACACTATACAATAATTGTTCCTTACTTAATAAAAATAATTGCACTCACTTTAATTAAAAAAAAAAACTTAAAAATTTATAGGCATTTACATGCGTCTTGTTCAATATTACGTCTTAAGGGTCTCACTAAATTTTCAAAATGGACTAGCAATTTGTCTAATATGTACAAATAAGTCTTTATCACTTGGTAAGTTTAGGCACTGTTCACGTTAGTTTTATAAAGGTGTTCTAATTATATTATTACGTGTTATTCTCTACTCGAGAGTCGCTCGATGAGCCTCGCTGAGGTAAGTTGTCCAGTAAATGACAGTGAAAAGAAAAAAGCATATAGGGAACAGGATAAGGGCAAATTTATCGAGCGCACCATGTTGCGCCCCACAGAACATAACGCCATGGTCTACCATAGTGGCCACTCGCGTCATGAATCCCCTCGATGATCCACTAGAAGGCATTGTGTCCAGTATCGGAGAATCCTAAAATAATAAAAAAATCTATTAATTTAAAAACAACACAGACAAACATTAAATTACTCATGAAACAATTAATAATTTTTCTACATATTTATCAACTTAAAAAGTGACTGTTGGACAAAGGCCCCTAAGTGACGAATCTGAGATGTTTTTAATTGATTCGTAAACTCAAAGTATATCCGCGCACAATGGCAAGAGTTGTGTAAAGTATTTAGCTAGTGACAAGACTCGTAATAATCCGTAGATCAAAGAAGGTCACTGATAGGACTCGCAGAATAAGCCAGCTGAAGTAGTAAAGGGCAATGTACATTGTTAGAAGGATCATTAATTGTTGTGGAAGAAAAGTCTTCGACTGAAGACCACATTCTTTAATAATGGGTAAACTCTAAAAACACTGAAGCGATTATAATAATTCCTCTACCATTAGGTAGCAATTTTATCTAGAAGTAACTAGTAAACTCACTCGGACGATGCTGACAGTGGCGGAGTCGCGACAATTAAGAGAGGCCTATTAAACATTAAGATTTTTTCTACTTTACATTTATTTACATTTTTCTAGTCTTTTTAAAGTGGCTACGTCTAAAATCTATTTTATTCTGTGCAAATATTAAACAAGATTAATTTAATTTAATTTATTTAATTTCTAATGTAAATAACCCTCATTATTCATTATTACATAACCTTTAATGTTGCTTTTAATTCACATTTTATTTTAAAAAGAGTTAACGCGTGTAAAGGCCTTCTAACTTCTAAAGCATAGACAAGCAAATTCAACAATTATTATCAATGTTGCCACAATATTGCACGTGTAATATTGTACGAGTGTCTACGTAGGGATACATAAATATCTAAAGACTGGATACGTTTTTGTCGCCAATAACCTGTAGTTTAATATGTGAAACTAATTTACATACGGTGAACTGTGGCAGACACACCGTGCCTTTTAAATAAATATTACCTTACTGACTGATCTTGTTTCGCATCCAATCTTATTGTCTCTCCAACTCCTTTTATCCGAGGAGGATGACTAGAAATTGGTGGCCTTAGTTTAAAAATATGTACTGTTTAAAATTCTACGTGTGCAGGGGCCTTTATGTTTGTGCAATACGAGACTAATTCACTTTAAATTGATATTTACCCTTTGTATTGTTTGATGCGAGAATTGTTGCTTTAGGCCATCGTCCTCAACGCTTAGTTGCGGTGAAAAGACGCCGCCTTGAGGCGTTCCTGTCACCGGTGTGCCCATTCTCTACAAATTTAATAGAAATATTTCTAAAATTTTCACATCAAAATCCTTTGTGTCTTAAATGTTTCCTACATTTTGTTGTAAATCAAGACCGTAATGAGTTTTGTTTTAAGAACAGTGCAATCAGTTTTAAAAGTAGTAAAATTGACGATCGAACTCGATATCCGTTGACGAACGCCAGTAAGCGCTGAGACAATATAAGAATAGTTATTGATTATATATATTGATCAGTGAGTCGCGTTTCAATATATCCTTAATTATTGACACGAGTGAATTAATTATACACTCTAATTGTATCAAAATGTATTCGTCACCTGTGTATGGTTAACGTGTAATGGCGGGGGCGCTAGTTGCGCGGCGGAGTGCGCGCGCCGCAGGTCCTGCCGCCGTTTGCTCCAGCTCTTGTCGTAGCGGATGCCGAACAGCACCACGAAGTATTCCAGCAGCGCGAGGAACACGAAGATCGTGCACGAGATCAGCCACACCTCTATACACTTCAGCTCCAGTGCGTCGGGCGAGTTTGTACTACGAACATTTGCGTTATATATAAAATTTTCTGTTACTTTATTGTAATTTATCTAATCAAACCAAATATGACATAAATGATATTAAGGAACTAAAGAGTTTTAAATATTATATTCATATTGCTTAATAATTCAAGAAATAAAAAGAAAAATAATAAATGCACGCTGAGCTGGGAATTAACTACAATTTATAAGCCGTTAAATCGAAGGTATTGGTCCTTACAGATTTCAAAAATCCATTCTGTTTCCAAAAAAAATATACTGTTACAAGAGAATTGTCGACAGACTGCGAATGGAGTTCACTTTATTGTCGAATTGTGAAAATTAAGGCTCAATATCTTGTGTCCCATGCAAGAGGTCTGCATGATGTACTCCCCTTCATCAACTGTGAAGAAGAATAGCGAGAACGATGTTTGAGGGCCCATAGGTCCATAGTGCGGGGGTTGCGGCGAGGAGCCGATCGAGTTCGTTTGCCGCGCGAAGCCAACTATGTTATCCATTGTGTTAATATTTGTTTCTATCGTTGCTGCCAAAGTTTTAACGTGTAATGAACTAAATTATTGCTATTTTATTACAATTTGTGCTACTCGATTACAAATAAATGCTTAAGAATAAGCCATTCCTTTAAAAAAATTCTACAGCGCAAATTGGCATTTTGTGAACCGGTGGGTAGCATAATACGTGGTACACATAGCACGTGGTATCATGTCTACGTAAAATACTGTTGTACTCGTGTATATTCGTCTTGTTCGTTGTTCGAATTTACCTGACTGTGTCAAACATCGTGACCAGAGAGAGTAGTGTGGTGACGAGGAGGACCATGCGGCCGGGTACTATCTCCGGGATCACGCAGAAGCTGCCCCACGATATGATGACGAACAACGACGACGGCAGGTAACTCTCCAGGAGGTAGCTGCGCAGCTCGCGAGAGAGCTTGATTTGTAATCTAGCTGCTGAATGTTCTCCTAGAAAAAAAAACATTTTATATACGCAATTGAATTATATAACTAGAAACATCGAAATTTCTAGATTGGGAACAGAAAAAAAAGTTTGCTTATATAACACGATAGCTATAAGTATTTCAGTAGGGTCACAATTAAAGGACTAGGCAATTGAAATATAGGATTTTTTAACGATTTATTGACTTTTAAAATCGTATTGCATAATTAAAAATATGTCTCGTTTTCAGAGCCCAGTGTTGTTATAATCGTCTTTCTATCTTGCGTGACAATAGTCTTTCTATCACAAACAATAAAGCGCTTCTGTGCACCATTTACAACTAACCACGGCAGTTTTGTAAGTACTTGATTCCTAAACAAGAACCTAGTTGATGTGAATTAAATATGGTTAGTAGATTTGATTTGTAATTATATTATTTACGAATTTAATTATATGGAATTGAAGATATATTAGAGTTGGCAATAAAACACATTGGTAACAAAACAACTCACACAAAAAAAATAAAACTTAATTAAAATTAAATTAAAATGTTTCTGGGAGTAATGATTTAAAAGTACTTAATATGGTATATAACAGGATAGGAGGATACGATAAAGAATTTACATAATTTATAAGATTCTGAGTATTATTGAAAATTGTATATTTTTTATTGTTTCTACTTAAAACTAAGTTTCCGAATGCTTTATACAGGCGTGTAAACAATGTGGACATTACAGCTTGTGCGTGTAACAGTGAGTTTACACTGCAGAGAATATTGACCTAAAACATGTTGTCATCTCTGTTTTTTTATAGAGAAGGAGAGAGATAACATGTTTTACGCGATGTCTTTAGCAGTGTAAACTTACGATTACTAACATAAAGCATTTGCTACAAATGCACAATACTTCACAAACAAGACTACACAAGGACTACACAAGTAAGGACATTTTGTGCTAGCCACCAATGTAACGTATTTAAATATTATGAATTAAAAAATAAATAAATATTAAAACTAATAACTGGAAAGATAAATAATTTATTCGATGTATATTACGACAAGCTCGTCTTAATTTATTTGTACGAGTCCTATTCTCAAGTTGTATACAGAAATAATTTGGTAATGAGAATAGCGACGTTGACCTGATTGTAAGTGAAAAGTCGACCTTTTTAAAAAGCCCCACTGTAGTTAAGATCTGTATTAATCTTTTAAATGTCAAAGAAATTTTGTCTGTTCGTTTATTCAGTTTTCACGGCTAAACCTGAACAAATTTATGGTTGAAATATGCAAACGAGCCTGCGGATCACCTAATGTTAAATGACCTTTACTACAAACACAAGAGTAAAAAATGTCTTGTCAGCCTTTATACAAAAAAGTGTAAACTTGTGAGTATCTGAATACGCACAGTCAAATTGTTGCGCCTGGCTACCTTTCCGCCTAGAACATACGCGTCAGCTCAAGCAGTGTTATGT
>DWTW01002063.1:0-11605 GCA_018246275.1 Papilio slateri
CTGTTTCGGTGCTTTTAATATTCTTCAAATTTTTGACCTATACACGAAAAACGCAGCCGATTCTAAAACAATCCATAACCGGCATCTTTAACCCACACGGGCCGATAATGAGAAATAAAAATCTTGCGCGATTTTTCAAGTACTCAAGAACGCAATATTGTTTCGTGTCGTCAACACTGTATGTTTATTTCAAAGTAAATCGTGCAGTACTAACTACAATAAAACATAACAAAGTACGTTACAAATAGTTTAAAAATATATTAGTAATACAAAATTGACGATGCATAAAATCCTAAAATATTCCTTACCTACACGCGAGCGTATGTGGCTGTAAGAAATTCAGAGACGAGTTGAATGTACTGCAGAACCGCAGCTCTGAGATGTTTTTTTCTCTAACACCGTATCGTGTGCGTTTGAACGAGTCGGTTAAAGATTCAAAAGCTCAAAGGAGCGAAAAACTAGTGTGATTTGCGAAGTTAAGCTCGGTCAGTGGAAAAGTTTTTATATTAATTAATTTTTAAAGAAAAAAATCCAGGTTACTTTGTCAAACGTATTTAATTTGATCATTAAATACCCAACAACTAACCAGTACCAACTAACAAGAGGATTTTTGAACAAGCTCTGATTATTCTTTAAAAAAAAAAGGTCCGAACATTACCCTCGAGGATGCCTCTACCTACCTCCATGAGAGTTTAGGTTCTAAAGTTATTGATTTTAGTATTCAAATAAATATGAAAATATTATCAGCGATATTTTTCGTATTATGGAATTCAGCAAAGCCTATCTGCATCGTACGGTGCCGCATTGCAGCCGAGTTTTATTCGTCACTGCGCAAATTAAAATATCACCGCTAATAAACTTTTTTGTGAAATATGAGTAATTAAAAAACCTAATATATCTCACGGCCTAATCCCCTTCCCGTTCCGACCCTTTCCTACCTTAAGTTTCCTTGTCTACCTCCTCCGCCCCACATAAAGGTAGGCAACGCATCTGTAACTCATTTGCTTGTTGCGCATGCCTATAGGTAACGGTGAAACTGAGACGACTTTAACAGTCGATCGTTGCCACGCTTGTTGATTTTGATAAATTTGTCCTTCTAAATGACTGTTAGTAAATAAACAGAGATCTAAATCCTCTTCTTCCCTTGAATAACTTCTTATTCTTGCCATTTCCCCTTCCTTCTCATTTCCTTTTTTACGACAAAGTGTATTGCGCCCTACAACTTCACAGTTTTAAAGTAGACAGAAAGACAGTAGTAAAGCAAGCCGCAAAATTAGCTCCGGCTAGCTCGCTGGGTCATCCCAAGCCCAAGTCCCACATACACCCGAGTGGGATGTAAAGCTGATTACATTACACCACTCAGTCTAGATCATTCGATGCAAGAAAAGGAAAGAAATAGTCTTCAGGTAGATTAAACTTATTCGTAACATTGATGTAATAATTTTTAAAAAGATGGAAAGATTGGAACGGCACCTTAAAACTCCGCTGTCGCAAACTCGACGCCTCTAACAGAAATTTAATTAAATTTTTCACGAGAATACGCCTAATATAGATTTACGTGATAAAAAAAAACGGAAGAATCGCTGTTGGAGGCTATTTTTAACTTTCTAATTTTAATTTTAAACTTTTCCACGAGTCGACATCATAAAAAGGCAGAGTATTTGTAATGTAAGTGATATTTATAAAGATATGAAAAATAATATTTTATAATGAATAAACTAGCGCTTGGCCACAATCCCACGCGGTGTTAAGTGGTGATGTGGTCGAAAGATGGTACGCCCTAGTTTAGCAACAGCCTATTCATTCATCTCTTTAAGGTACCCTACGTCATAATTGGACGGAAATACTGACGCTACCAACTTGTTTCAATCCTTTGTCGTACGCAGTAACAAACATTCCAATTATTTCGTTCGAACGAGAAGTACATATATAAAAATGAAAATGTTTGAGTACGGATTGAATATGTATAGAAAGTGCTAAAACAAGAGGTAAAAAAAGCAGCTAGACACCGCAGGGGATAGTATTTTACTCTCCATGTTGTCGTAGTGACGCATTTATCGTTTGATAATGAAGAAAAATGCACCCACATGTTTGTATGACTTGGCTTCGCATACGCGCTGGCTGATTATGTCAAACGTTCATCGACAAAGGCCTCACAATGTTCACCCGCACAACGGCACACAGGACTGCGGGGTCGCTAACAAACCAAATTTTAGAAAATGACTGGCAATTTTGATTAGGGAACATCCTAGACGAACTTATATATGCACCAGAATACCTATTTATTTATTTATAATAATTTTTTTTGTATTACCTGGTAATGTTACCATGATCATGATAGAAGGCACCTGTACTTATATTTATTAAATAAGTACAGATGAGTTAATTAGAACTAATCAGAGATAGGATAGAGATATTGATAAATATATTAGTTTGGGGGAAAACAAATCCATTATATTTAAGTGAGAGATGGGTTTGGTAGGATAAGCATGTTAGTAGAGTTAATGCCGTCGAGATGCGATCCTTAAGAAGTATGTTGGGCGTGACTCTGAATGATAGGATTAAAAATAGCGTTATAAGGGTAAAGTGTGGCTTAAAAATGGATGTTGTGACTAGAATTGAGAAAGGTGTGCGTCGATGGTTCGGGCATATTGAAAGGATGAATGATGAGAGAGTGACAAGACAAATTTATCTTGCAAAAGTATATATATTATTTATTTATTTATATTTTACATGAGCTTCACGACTTTATTTAACACGGTGCGGATTCACGATTTTGATAAATATGTACCATTTTGTTTTGTACTGTCTTACCATTTTGTTTTGTACTGTCTTGCCATTTTAAAGGTAGCTTCATAATGGTTCTCTCACAGAAGTGGTCCGTGTTGGTGAAAAACTCTAGTAATCGATTTTCACAGACTTCTCTTGATGCTATTTTTTTTCACTAAAGTTTTGAAATTTAAGGATAAATATGGTAATCGCTTGCTACCAGGTTCGGACTATATGGTGGATACGTCATAGAAACTCCCGGAGCTTGTTTCCCTACCAAGTTTCTGGCGAGTTACTACAGACGTGCGTTGTCATCATGAATAACAACAACTCTTATATTGCCTGATTCTAGTCCTTTCTGGTCAATCGCTATCTTCAAACGACGCAGTAGTCTACAGTAAAGACCCAACTTAGGGTTTACCCATATTTATAATAAATGCTTACGTCCCAGTCCCAGCAAATTTACAGTTCAGAATATAACGATCCTATTTTGTTTGTGTTGATGGATGTGGCAGCCAAACATATTTTTTTTTAAATAGAGCTTTGTGTAAATGCTTTGAAACCTGTTTTAGTGTCGATCTTCAGCTCCTGGACTATTTTTTATTTATTTTTTATAATAGAACGCGGCAAACGAGCACGCGATTTACCCGATATCAAGTGAACGCCACCCATCGGCATCTGCAATAAGCTAATGAGTTGCATATGCGTTGCCTACCATTTCATGGACAGAAAAGGGGATAAACAGAAAAGAAAGTTACCTTTTCCTGTCCATCCCCTTTCCCGTTAAATCCTCTTCTCCTTCCTATCCTTTCCTATTAGAAAAGGGAAGAAAATAATACGAAGGACTTGGATTAGGCCTCCAGCACCTCTCTTATCAGACGAAACGCAGAAAGACTTCTACTTCAGGCCCGTCTTCTGTGAGGTGTGATTAGTTAGGATAACCCACAACTGAATGGACCAAGCAAAAAGACAAAAGAAGTTTATTTTGTGCGCAATGTCATCTTTCCAACGTGCATAAATCTATTTTTTTTACATTAAAAAAATTACATTGTCAGAAGAAGATGTCGTTTATTACTAAAATAAATGGGTTTGTCGACATATCGACATGTCGTCATGGAAAATTGATGCAAATGATGGGCAATAAAAATAAAGATGCCTGTATCCAGCCTCTCCATTACGGATTTAAAAGGAAACGAAATGCAAACGTTTCAAAATTCCTCCTCTATAAGGTACTTCTTCAAGCGAGCGTTCTCAAACATCCAACGGCAGTTGCCGCTAAGTCACTCTAATACTGTTAATTGTAGCTAAATACTTTTTCTAATATAGGTATATTACCGTATGCCTAATGGATTCTATCACATTATTATACAATTATCATTTGAGCAGTCTGTATTCTGAAAATCGATAATCTATGCACATCATAAAACAATTAATCATGGCAGCACTGACCGTCTATAAATTAGCGTGCCTGTGGAGATTTTAATTTGCCACACCGGATGCAAGTTGGGTGCAATGCGGTATCGCACAATGCAGTTGGGCTTTGACGAAATGCGATGCATCGGTGCCGGCCGCGCGCCTTTGATGTATAAAGCTGTTATGTTTGAATGAGCTTTCGTCGTGCCGTTGTGGATGTTTGTAGTGATTTAACGTTCGCAAATCGTTTGATTTACGCCCGCAGTAAAACCATTTTTAGTCGTTAAAATGCGATGTAAAGTCTTTTTAGTATCGAACGTTTTATGAACTCCCCGTCTCTTTTTATAGAGGGAAACAAAACGCGTCACCAGATAATATGTGACCACTGCTATCCAACAATATTCGTAGCTTCTCACATACTTTTAATTTTATTATTATTACTTTATCTTACATTTAATAAGTAAATGTCGACACAGCGTAGATAGACCTCCCAAAAGATGGACCGACGATTTGGTCAAGGTTGCGCAAGTTAACTGGATGAAGACGACAAGCGACCAGCCTTTGTGCTGATTCATAGGAAAGGCCTTCGTTCAGCATTAAACGTCTGTTGACTGATAAAAACATCACATGAACAAGTCGCCGCCCACCAAAAACTAACCCAATCGAATTGAAACATTAGTTTTGAAAACATCGCGCAAAATTTTTGAACTTTGAACCCTATAAGCAAATCCCGTAGCATTATATTACGAGGTATGTGTACGTTGAATACATTTGATTGAAGCGACTGCCCCGGGGCTAACGCAGCCAAGTTTATTCTCATTGCGGGGAAACGGCGAGCCACAGAGCGTGTAACAGTCAGTCACCAATACATATCATTGCTACAATCCCTTAATGGGCTGCCTTTATACAAATTTATTGTTACTTTGATTGATTGTTATTATTCATAAATGTATATGTATATATACTCTTTGCAAAGTTTGAACCAAGATATACTTTGAATAGTGGTAGAGCCTAAGGTGGTAGAGCGTAAGAGATCACTTCATAAAAAACATAAATTTTGTCAATATAGCGTTAACTTGCTATGTATATATCAATGCAATAAAATTTGCCCCATTTTATCTTAAACATCTTTATTGAAGAATTATTCGCGGCATTTCTAATTAAATTCCTCTTCAGGACGACATCAAGTTTGCGACAATCGAGTTTTAAGGAGCAATTTCAATAGACAAGAATTTGCGTTTTAATTTAAAACTTTCGCACTCTAAGAAAGGTAATATGCTAATATAAAACTAATTAAGCTAAAATATACTTATTTGGCAATGCTTTCATGGTGATGATTGATATTGATGATACGATGACTTACTTATGATACGTACGTCATGTGAACTAAAATAATTCAGAATATTAAACAAAAAAACATCTCTCGGTCAAGACAGGCGCTCTGAGATCGCTAGATCTTCTTTGCATAGGTACCTACTATTGTTTGGCGGTACACATAAACAGCTATGTATTAATATTCATATGTTACATACATAAAGGCATTAAGTCCGCCATTTGTACCTACTTGTTTGTGCAATGAAATTTTTTAATAAATAAATAAAATAAGCAACCGTCTAAATAGACTTCTTTCAAGAAAGATGACAAAGCTGACAAAATGTAAAAGAAACACGACATTTTATACAAATGATGTCAGCTAAGTAGGTCAGTAACGTTTTACTGGGTAAGTTACTAGAGTGACCTATTGTAACAGTGGTGCATCGTCAAGGCTATCGGGTAAACAAGCCGATGTGCCCCGTCTTGTACGAAATGATATTCAGTAATTTATACAGCGCTCCGAAGCGGTACCGCACCGAGCAAATTTACATATGCAACATACAACTTTGTTGAGGGTACTCCTTAATTCAACATTTTCTAGACCGATCAACATCACAAGTGTGTCAGTAAGCAATTTCAGTAAACCATAGAAGAATGTGTTTTACAGAGTTTACAGATTTACATTTAGCACTGTCCTGGCAAACCTCTCTCGCTTCTTCTTCACATGTTTTAAACATTATAACAATAGTCAAGAATCCGTCCTGACTGGACAGAAGGCGTTTTCTAAGTTATCAAATGATACTCGTATTAATATCTGATCAGTCTTATTAATGTTGTACACTTTTCAGATTCATAAAACAGACTCTGTAAGGAGTATTTGTTCAATATTAAGCGTTCGATCGTATGCTATAATGGACACTTCGATTATTTCTATTTTTTTTCTTCCAGCCCTTTTCCCACTTTATGTGGCCGCACATGTGTGTCGACACAGTACAACCGTAGTCCATACTGAAATAGGTTTTTGGCTACAGTTTTTTTTACAGCCGGCCACCTGCCTAACGCCAACCCTTTTCGGGCATATATATGAAATATTAGTCCATTATCGAAATAATTTGCTAATTTCGATAATCGACTAATATTTCTTTAAACTATGTTCAAACAAGTTTTAAACATTTTTGGACATGGTTCACGAGAATAGTCGAATGGCGGGATTCAAACCCACGACCATGTTGAGCATGTTTTGCGGTCCGTACACTATTAGGCTATTGGGGCTTCCATTCATTCTATAATATGATAATATAGCCGTATAGGTTTAAGGGTACGGACTGCAAAACATAAGTAAAATGAATGCCGTTGAGATGCGATCCTTATGAAGTATACTAGGGTGATTCTAATTTACGAGTGATAGGATTAAAAATAGCGATGTAAAGTATAAGTGTGGCTTAAATGAGGATGCTGTGACTTTAATTGAGAGAAGTATGCTTCGATGATTCCGGCATATCAAAAGGATGAGTGAAAAGACAAATTTATGTTAAGAAAGTGAGTGGCAGGGTAGGGGTCGTCCTAGGCGAACTTATACGGACCATATTGGTGACATACTAAAGAAAGGTGGTATTAAAAGTACCAATAACTAACAAGCATGTATGCGTAGATGTATGAATATAGAAGAAGCGAGAGAAGTGACCCACGACCGCGCCAAATGGAAATCCGTAATATCTGCATACCCCTCTATGATACGGGCGTGAGTGCTTATTTTTTTACCAAAGATCATTTGGCTTTGGATAATAGATTTTTTTAACATCATCGTTCGGGAATGCATTAAAACCAGTAATTATGATGAGATTGCATTGTATTGTTACAATTTTTAGCAATAGCAACATTCAATTACGTCATTGTCATAAACGTCATCTATTGTTCATACTTGTCATTCATTCTTGTTTTCAAGGCGAGTAAATCTGTCACGTACGTTGAATATCGACACGAAGAAAGAAACTATTGGAATCAATATTAAAACGAATCCCTTCTAACCATGGCCAACATACCATTAATGTACGCACAAGAAGATTGTGAACTTGGTGGAAAGGAATCGATAGAGGTAAGAAACACTTATGAAATAGATGTGAAATTCGTCAGCTGACCTTATCTATTGACAATAATACAACACTGTTTACTGCTAATACTTAGCATATATATTCTTTCATAATTACATAATTAGCAGACATTATTTGCACACCCTAAAAATATAGTCGTCTGAATTTGTTGATAGTTCTTTTCCTATGTGATCAATCGTTTGTTTTCTTTCTTTTGATAAACATATGTCCATACCGCCATTGGTAATTTTCATTAAACTACAAGCTGCTTTTAGAACTTCAAATGATAGTAACCAAAAAATTTATATCGTTGAATTTTTATTGTCATAGTAAGTAGTAATTACCTCCAAATTTTAACACTAGTATCAAACAATCAAAATTGAATTTGCTGAGTATAGTTTTTCCTCAAATAAAAAGGCAGACACTATAGAATTCTTTCTGGAATTTTTAATTGTCTGTTCCTTATTCTAGCAGATTTTTCAGAAATGATTTCTCATATTTTGCACATTATTTTTACGCAATTAACCCAGGAGGTATTTCAGGATTTGTATTCTTCCCTGGAGTGTCAAAGCTTACATGATGTGATAAATAATGATAATCAGTCAGTTGGGTGTCTTGTCTTTTTTTTAAATTAACTAATATTTGTATTTGTCATATATGTAAAATCCAATAATCAATCATTATTAAATAAATGCAATTGATACCCCGCCATCATGTTTTATTGAAGAATTGCATGAGTGAGCTGATGTTACGTAACTACTGCTAGACTTAAACATCTGAAACTCTGTAGAGTTACTGGTACAGTGCCTTTATGTAGGACAAGTAAAAGTGTAGATATAGAAATTTTAGCCTGATGAGGTGTTGGCTATCTGGATCACAATCACTGAAACTGATGCAGATGTACAAATACTTCTACGCCAGTATTCCATGATGTTGAAGGTACCTTTGGTCGCTTCTTGTTAACTAAATGTGAGTGTGTTCGTTTCGAAAAGTCAAAGTTGAAAAGAAAGTTAAAAAAAAATCACAACTTCAAGTTTGTGCCCCTGAATTATAAAGCGGACCACACATTTTTAATAAATTGATAAATCAATCAATGACATCAGATATTGTTTCAATAGAAAAGATGATCACATAATTTAATCCTAATATTTAATAGTAGAGGAAATGTTATAAAACTATGTATACATATTTTTGTTTTGTTTATTTTTGTTCCCAGGATGATTTTGCATATCGCAACAATGTAATGAATGCTGACAAGGAGATCCGCTTGGGATTTGTGCGCAAAGTCTATGGTCTACTAACAGTTCAGCTGCTGGCTACAGTGGCTATCGCAGGGGTCTTCCTGCTTGTCAAACCAGTTCAACTGTTCATACATCAAAAGTATGTATACGCATACTAGATTATTGCATACTGCATCTATAGGCTACACCTAAATATTTTTATGATCTTGGATGGAGCAATTAAACATTATTTTCCATGCAAATGTTACTGTATTTTTATGCCTAAAATTATTAGCTGCTCATAGTTGCCCATTTAAATTTCAATACTGCATAATAATAATAAAAAGAGACAGTTGAAATTGATATTATAAATGCAAATGTAAATTTGTTTGTTTTTTGACTTTCACACCTTAAGGACTCAACCAATCATCATGAAATTTTGAACACACATTGTCAGGGGTACAAAAACATGGTGCCGTTTAACCTGAAAAAAAAAACTTTCCAAGGGATTCCAATAGATAAATACAACCACACAGGTGGTGCAGCAACTTATGGTATTTTCGATGGTTTCTGATACATATTTAAACCTATTTAAACATCAACATAAGCAAAGCCAGAGATGAAGTTAGTAAAATAAATTAAAACTTATGTAATAATTTTATTCTTTACCTATGTGGCCACAAAACTAAAGTCAACGTGAGTTATACTAGATGTATAAAGATAATATCCATAAAGATAACACATGTCTTCCTGTCAGTTCTAAGAAAGCATGTTTTGCCATGGCTAGTACAGACAACAATACCAACTAAAGATTTAAATTATAAGACAGTAGTTCTTTTTATTAAATGAGTGATAATGATTAATATAAATAACTGCTTTTTTTGTTTAGACAGAAAGTAGATTTGTTACATATGTATAAAAAAATAAAATGTATCGATAAGTGAATCAATGAAAAATTGATGTACAGATTTGACAATTTTATTATTATTTGTAAGCGTTTAAAATAAGGTAAAAGGTTCAATGAGGCTTTCAGATAAAGAAATATTGATGCTGTTGCCAGGAATATTTGAAGATTAAAGAAAAACTTATTAATAATTTCCCTGGGGATTATTATATGAACTTAAATCTTGAGATTCTAATGATCTGTTTCATGACTATATTGTCATCATAGTTACTCTAGAAGAGATTTAAGAATAAGAAATAATACGGGAGCTTAATCAGTCAAGTAGGAAAATTGGACGAGGAAACTGAGAAAGCAAAACTTAGTATCATAATTTAAATCAATACCCTCGACGGACACTGACAATTTTTTTTCCTCATTTATGTTTAGTTTACCACATATCTTGTGGATTTTTATAATTTAACTAAAAGATTAGAAATAAAAGTTATAGAAATTTGGATGAGGCAGGTTAGTTAGGTTAGCCACTTGATAACAATTTTTTGTTGTGCTCTCAGTGATTGGATGGTGTTTATTGCCTTCATCTTGAGTATAATCACGCTGTTCGCGCTGATCGCCAAGCGTCGAGACTCCCCAGCGAACTTTTACCTCCTCGCCGCATTTGTGAGTACCTTAAATGGATTGCATTGTTATTTTGATCATCCATAATTAGTTACTAGTTAGGTTTAAGTTTAACGGTGCCAGAATGCAGTAACCTCTAAATAAATGGAAGTGTATCACAACCTAAAAAATATCCGTAAGTTACTACTTAGTAGAATTTCACTAGTTTTAGTGCTTCGTCTAAAAAATTATGAGTCCAGATTTCCAGTCCACTTTATATTACAACTTTCGTATTTCCTACATCGCACAGCATTAGCGAATTAAGGGGGAATTCTTCCGTGACAAATTTTGAAATGAACATGATAAATATTATTCAAACTAAATTTATTAGCCAGTATTACACTACCTCGATATGCGTTAAACTATATAAAATCTTGTATACTTTAATCTCGGGCTCAAATCAAACTCCCAAATGGCAATCCTGGATCCGATACTGTACCACAAACTAGCAATCTGCTGTCATTCAAACGAATTAAATTTTGTGAGAGAGAGTGTAAGACAATGATTGCGATAATTACATATAGTACTAATTTAAGTAGATGGATGATTTTATATACATTAGGTGATATTGATTTTTAAATATTTTTTTTTCAAATGTATTGTTTTTTATTAGCTTAGAAAGAGCAGACAATATAAGTGTATACATTTGCAGACTGCAGTGCAAGCGTACACGGTGGGCGTGGTGGTCTCGTTCTACGACACGTTCATCGTGCTCCAGGCGCTCGCCATCACCTTCGCCGTCGTGTTGTCGCTCACTCTGTACACGCTGAACACCAAACGCGATTTTTCCTTTATTGGATATGGGTGAGTATTATCAATATTTACAAATATGAATGTTCTTCTGGAGACAGCATCCTAATAACAGGGTGGTCTGTGCACATCAACTTGTAACTATGTTCAAATATACAGTAGTGTACTTCGAGATTATACAGGGTGAAAGGTAATAGGGGGAAAAGATCTGGATGGGTTAAAGTATAGTTCATATCCTGTGTATCTATGTATGGAATACCTCATCCAAAAACAATGGTTCTGGAGTTTTACTCTGAACTCAATATCTAAAACGAAAACAATATGTGCGAGCTGCAACAAAAACAAAAGGGTCAAATTAAAGGCCGGCGGCGCGGCGTCTACTTTTATGAGTTTCTACAGTTTGATATTCATGGCACTTGGTTTTATTACAAGTGTTTTTTTTTTCTAAATTTTAGAAACTTTATGTACTTTCTTATACCTTGTCGGATAGG
>DWTW01002064.1:0-11603 GCA_018246275.1 Papilio slateri
TTTATGTGGGGTCGGCACAGTACGACCGAAGTCCATACTGTAATACGTTTTGGCTATAGATTTTTTATGGTCGACCACCTGCCTGACACCAACCCTCCTCGGGCATATATATGAAATATTAGTAGATTAAATAAATAATTTACTAATATTTCTTTAACCCTTCCAACTTAGTTAAAACTTGGTTGGACATGGTTCACGAAAAAAGTCGAATAGCGGTACCGAACCCACGACTATGTTGGGCGTATTTCGCGGTCCGTACCCTTAACTATTATGCTATTGGCGCTTACAGAAATAAGCTTATTTCATAGTGAGCGTTTATATAAGTTTATTTCTGTACTTGTTTTTTTTTATTTACTTTCGATTCAACGAGAATCCGTTAATTTACATATCCCTGAATAGCCAACGATACGATCATTTAATAATGTCTTACATGCCTCTTCATTTTCAGTTGCTTTTATTAAATTTTCTAGGTCTCTTTGTCCTCATTCATTTTGTCTACGTGCACGAGGTATGTTCAATGAAGAAAGGTATGTTCTTTATTTTGAGCCACACTTTTCAGCATGCATTCCATTCTACACAGCTAGCATACTTTAATCATTCAATTTAGTTCCTCAATATCTGGTGGTCAAGTGTCACATAAATTTGTATGACACATCTACAGATTATTTACTATTACTTAATCGTAACAGTAGTCTAGGTTAAAACTTTAGGTAGTACGAATTTAAAAATTAGTAATTTCGCGAATAGAGAGGCGGTAGGATAAAATATAAAAAGCGGTTCGCACAATTGACTTTTCCGCGTGAATGTAATTTTAGAACAATGGAGTTCGGATATAATAAGTGATCGTAGCGGGGACGCGGAAGGGCAATGACGAGAGCTTTTGTACGACGAGTGTGGCCCGAGGGCACTCACGCACGCGCCTCCAGCCGTCTCCGCGGATTTTTTTTTAGACGAAAAATAATAATGATCACCATATTTGAGTGCAATAAAATATAGATAATAATAATCGGTTTAAGAGTGAACGCTACCTATAGGCATCTGCAACTGATATTACCTCTTTGTGTCCATCCCCTCCTCCTTCAAATCCTCTTGGGAAGGAGTTCCCATCCTTTCCTTATTAGAAAAGGATAGGAAGGGTTAAAAGACTAGGATTAGGCCTCCGATACATCACTCATCTGACAAAACGCAGAAATATTTCTGCTTCACGCCTGTCTTGTGTCAGGTTGTAGTATCTCACCGGTGTTTCTTCGAGCCGGTCCATTCGTGCAACACACGCTGATGTTGAGGGCTATACCACTGTTATAGTTACATTGTGTCTTATGTTATAGTTAACTTAATTTTCGACGAAGAATGAAGAAAGGCAAATATTGTAGCAAAATTGTGTGACAGTGTTGGTCGTGGACGTTCTAGAAGAACTTATGTTAACCAGTTTGGTGACATACCTACTGAAGAAAAGCAATATTCAGAGTGTCCATAACTGACTAGCGCGCCTAGATGAATGGATGTAGAGAAACGAGAAAGGTGTGCCAGTTATATAGAAATCAATCTGTCAGCTATATATCAAGGGGCACCATTAATTAAACAAAAATTAAATGTTTATATAGTAAAAATACAATTTACATATTGATAACATTATTATTCCTTCGGTTAACCCACGAAATTTATAAGGTCGGTAACAATTTCCTTAACATTTAAATTTGATTAATCCGTGCTCGTTTGTTCCCGAAAGTGATAAGAAGTGAATCATTTTATAGATGTCACTACTAGCCGGCTACGTCAATGTAATTTGATAAGTTTGAGGTCAATCTACATTAATGAACATCGCAAAAAGAAGAATGTTTTTTAAGACCTTAAAATACTTAAGCAAAGACTTAAGATATGGTCCAAATAAACATACTTACCTTTGTAACTGCAAACGGTAATGATAAAATAGTTGCCGTGAAATAGTACGAAAGTAATTTCACGAATAACGTAAATCTACACAAGAATAACATCACGTAATAAAGTGGTTATATCCATTATATCTCTTGGACGTCATTAAATCACGCATTAGAAGGAATTTTACACTCGCTGAAGCATTTCCGCGTGGATTACGACGCGCCGCGTGTGATGTTCTTACCAGCAATAAAATTTTCTTCAAGCTACCCACCGTTAATACGATAGTTCAAAGGCTTCTGTCAACGCTTAGTGCATTGTATGAATAATAAGCGTAAGTACGACAAACGACTAAAATTAAGAAAGGTATGCTTCGGTTGTTCTGGCATGTCGAAAGGATGCATGAAAAAAGATTAACAAGACAAATTTTGGGTGTTTTGTTTGTTCCGAACGTGAGTGACAGTGTTGGTTGGGATGTCCTAGAGGTCCTAGACCAGTGTTTCCTTGTTTAGGTTTCTTGTGAGGTGTGCCAGTACTGTACCAAATGGAGATCCGTAATCTCTGTGATGTTACGTTGTTATTAATTTATTTATTATTCGACTTGTTTTTTTTTATACAATTTACACACTCGGGCCAATGTCCAGTGTACACATTATTGTGATTAGGCACGCAAAATACTTCAGACGCTGAATAATTCAATAAATTAGTCTCCCCAGGGGTTAGTTTTAATGTTAAATTTATGTTTCTTTATATTACTTCGTGTGTAAAACATTAATTCAACAAGCGATTTTAATCTACTTTACACGGTATATGAAATTTTTTGCTACAATTTACGAGCTTCTCCGTGAATCCTGAAAATTTACTCACTCATTTGTATTAAGTGTCAGTATTATGAAAATTAAATTAATATAGGAGTCGAATAAAGGACTTTAATTATTACATTTTTGTTCCGTGTTAGAAGCAGAGGGTCGCTTGTTGGACTTGTTCTTAAAAGACCTTAAGTCGTTTGAAAATACCGCAGGAAACGGACCATTGGTCAAGGCGGTGCGTGAAAGTATGCAGTACAAAAACATTATAGTTGTGAAATGCTCATCTAGGTTGATGATATTTCTAGGCGTGTCGTGTTTCAAACAGTTCTTTGAAACACTCTTCGTAGTTTGCTTAGTTCTGTGCCGTGCACCTCAGGTCTTCTTATGTCAGTTGAAAAGCTTCAGTCCTTCTCTTCCTACCAACTACCAACCTACCTACAACCTACCAACTATATGTCTTGTGCAAATCGCGTGTTTCGTTTTCCGCCTGCTCTGCTTTATTACCGAATGGAATCCGATGCAATAACAAATTGATTTAAGCCGCATTGTACTTTAAAACAACACTAGATCGCTGCCAAAATTATTCGGAAAGCGCGCGAAAAGTGTAAACTATTGCACGATTAAAATAAAATGAACCGGCGTCCGTTTACAAATATCGGTCAATTAACGGCCGAGCGGGATAAGAATTGAAATCGGTTTCGCTTTCACCGAGGCCGGCCCACGGGCTAAATATAATGATAGACGGACAGATAGATCAATGCTTGTCCACCGTGTTTTCGTACGGTCACTTTCAATTTTCCGTGCGCGCGCTCTGTATGCCGATCGTTACTACCACCGTAACTAACCCCAGCCGCCGGCGGGATCGGAGTGACTTCCAATAGCAAACTTAGACATAATCATAACAAAGGTCTGAAATGAATGAAATATATCTTTATTTAATATTCACTTTAATAAAACGTCAAAATTTATGTTGCAAAAGCGAGTGGCAGTGTTAGCAGGGGACGTCCCATGAGAACTTATGTCGATCAGATTAGTGACATACTAAAAAAGGCCATATAAGGAGTACCCGTAACCAACGGGCATGTCTGCGTAGATGTATGGATGTAGAAGAAGACGAGAGGTGTCATGATCGCGCCAAATGGAAATCTGTAATCTTTGCCTACACCCCCGGGTTACGCGCGTGAGCACATATTTATTTAAAACTTTCTTGTTTTTAGCGTAACATTTGTTTGTGGTACTGTACAAGAGCATTCATGCTTGTAACCCAAAATAGAAAGGACGTACCTACCTAAATAACAATTTCCATTATGCACAATGTTGCCTAACGTAACCTCACTTATCTATTTCATTTTTTTATAATGAATGAACTAGCACGACCACGATCCAACCTGATGGTAAGCAGTGATGTGGTCGAAAGAGGTAAACGCACTAGTTTGGTCACGGCCTATTCACCCTTCACTTCTTCTCTTTCATTATCTACGTATAATGCTCTTTATATAATAAATCTCGTCTAACAAAAACTATATACCTACCTCATCGATAAATTCAGAGTTAAACCTCTTCTCCTTTAGGAAATATGAGAAGGATAGGATAGGATGTAGCACAGTTATCGTAAAAAGTTCTACTTCGTTAAATGTTAAAATTACTTAAATTTGTACACCTAAAATCTTGAGTTTTGTACTTACAATATTCATTTATAATAACAGCTTTATTACCAATCCTAACCTACATTAGTGGCGATCAGACCAAAGGCTTGTGTACTTTTCCCTTCATGGGACCAGTATAACAATCGAACGGGAACACTGACCTCAAATTGACCCAGTCATTTGGCATACAGAATCAATAATAAGATTTCTTCTATTAAATAAGAGATATCTCCGGTACCGAAAATTTAACCCAGCCGATCGCTGAGCAGCAACTTCACAAGCTAAGTTGATTAAATCTCAGAAAAGTACTGTCAGTAGTAAGAAATATAACGTCTTAACTTCGCCATTCACTATTACTTAAACAGACCACCCTATTTATTGAAGTGATACTGAGAACTTGGGCAAGTTATCAACAATTTGCCATACGTAAAAGGTTCAAGTCGTGTTCTCTAAAATCTAATCAATCCAATTCATATCATGTGAATATATATGTCAAAATGAATCTTAAAATAACTTTAAGTTATTTTTAAATACTTCGATGGGGTGATTATTAGTGAAAATGAGTCAAATAGTAGGAGCTCCAGTCACGGTAGCGATGCGATACGCCGGCGCGCGGCCGCGGTGGCATCGCGACCGCACATTTGTTGCAGGGCTGCTTACACACGCGCGCTTTAATCATTCACCGGCCCACTTTCGAGCTTCGCGCCTGAAATTAAATCGTGTGCTCGTGGATTGCATTATTTAAATTTTATGAAAATTAGCGACCGAAAAAATTAAAACTACCAACATCCGCGAACACCAAATGTTTACTTTTTGCTGTTTAACATTTTATAGTTACGATTAAAGCGTGTTAAGTAACGATATCAATGATAATATTATTTTAAATATAGCCTATAGGCACGTTTACTGTCGCATTTGCTACCTATTAAAGTTTCTTAAAATAAACTAGGAACCGTCCAGTATATTCTACTACCAGCAATAACTATCAGTAAGGAGTTTAAAAGACAGTTCCCATCATATAATATAAAAACCTCGTAATCCTGATCAGATCTAAAACAAAGTTATGAATATTGTATTGTCATCGGTTCTTATGTATTGTAAGTCAATCGGACGTATAAAATTTGTTAAAATTATAATGAAAAATTCCGTTATACATACAAACATACAGACAAAGTTAATAAAAGCGTGTTAAAACTCCTGGTCTTTTCTGCCATATGAAATCAGTAGACAGTATATTTTCCAAACCGAAAGGACTTAGGGTCCATAGATAAAAAAAACATATAGTTTTGGACCAGGCTATACTTCTCTGCGCCCGCGAAGTCCGCACATGACGGCGTCGAGCTTAGTCTTCTGATCATTAGCAATTCGTGGAGGAGGCCCACGTCCAGCGTGCAGCAGCTTCTAGTATTAAATTAATGGATCAGTCAGTTGAAGTAGTTTCAAACGAAGCCTTTTGAATTTAATTTTTACTTGAAACATGACAATCAAATTACTAAATGCAAGTGGCAAATCTACGTCTGCAACATATTATTTGCTATATTAACTACACGTAAGTTGTACCACGTCTCGCATACTAGAAGCTTTCAATAGTGTATATTTGTAAGAACAATAGCATAATTAAAAATTTAATGTGCCTCCCCGGACCGGTGCGACGCGAGTCCGTGCTCCCGCGTGCAATCGAAAAGATTTTCAACGATTTATTTCACGATAAGTTAACATCTGTACTAAACACAATACGTGTACAATCATAAAAATTGCTCATCCATAAACGTCCATAATAATAATATGCATTAACGGGCGTACCTTTAAGGGAATTTCAATTTTATATCTGACAATTTAAGGTTATAAATCCTATGAATACTGGACGAATCATTAGTGATTTGAATGAAAGGGTTGGCAAATCCAACTTGTATTGTTAATAGTCACGCGTCGACTTGGTATTAAATATAATATTACGTATTATATTTCTGTTAGCTTAGGAATAAAAACGTCCGGCGATGAATGCGTGACTGTGCCGTGCCGTACATTCTTAACTGCCTGAGATTATTCTGAGTTACAATAAACATTATAAAGCTTTTATAAATACGCCTGGCATAGATAATGTTTAAACTTTTTACTAAAGACAACCTTCTATATACGCAAGTCAACTTTTTTTTAACAATATATTCTATTGTAATAGATGGTGCTATCAAATTGACACTGAGACGATATCTTTAGAATTACGTTGGATATATGTCTGAAATGGCTGTTTAGGGTGTATTATGTATTAGCTCCTGTTGCCTCGTATGTATATATATATAGTTAAGGCATTAGCCACAAGTCGACTTCAAATGCGAACAAAGTATATTTTAAAAAGACAAATATAAATAATTACAATGAGGTAATTACAAAAGATTAAAATGATAATGTAATAATAATAATAAAATGAAATATGTATAAAAATATAGTATATAAAAATTCTCACTCGGCTCCCTGTGGTGATAATCTGACAACACGAAATATATAATTAACAATATATTCAAAGTATGTTCGTAAAATACGAATATTATATTTTTGCAAGAGATTCAAATGATAATATTTAGTCTTTCGTATCATTATTTCATTTCTTCAAGAAATTTGATTATTCAATTTATGTCAGGAAATTGAAGGTGCCTTATAGTAGGTACTTTATTAAGTTAGAAGGTAAGTATTTGAGTATTAAAAATATTGAATATTTATGTTTTAATCAAATGACTCGTTTCTTTTTCTCCGATAATATACCTACCAAGTAAAAGCAGATTAAGAAAATAGTTTTTTTTAAATATATATCAATAAAATACAAAATTAAATAAAAATATAAAAAAACTTTAAAATTTAATTAATCTTCACAGTTTTCAAAAGTGGCGTTAATAAAGTGTAGACAAACAGTGGTGAAGTACTGTCAAGTAATGTGATTAAGTTGCCACCATAAAAAGGCGCAAACAGCGGTCGCTGTTGAGACGTCTCGTTATTTCGATTCTAATTATGTTTAATGTCCCTGTTATTTTTTGAGTTTTAATGCGCGCCCGCTATAAAAAGATAATCACAAAAATAATTGAAACGAAATAATAAAGGGAGCAAGGCAGGGTTCGCGGGGGGAGGTCGCGGGAGGCGATTAATGACGGAGGGGGGGCGCGGGATAGTCGGCGCATTACGACCTAAATAATCAACATAATTACACTTTTTACCCCCGTTTCCTCTTTTACCATCTGAGAGTCTATTTGTAAAGGCCTAAAATTAACTTCAAATTATTTTAACGAAACCCATTTGTCAATTAAATTTATTCAGTGAATCGTATCTCACATTAAGGGTTATAGATCAGCTTTTACAAGTGATTGCATTCACATTACATTCATAAAAGTACAAAAATACAAACTAATTGGCAATGAAATAATTACAAGTCAACAAAAGTTATTATATTACACGTACATCACATGTGTACTATTGCCTATTTTAAAAATCAGCCAAATAAAAACGAAAAACAAGTAATAGTTTAAAAATTTAAATTCCTCACTCATTCTCATTTAATGAATGAATGTATGATTGTTGACATTTTAATGATTTACTTCCACTGCATGGGTTTCATACTGACACCATACGCGCTATGACACTCCGGGGAGGATACGAATCTAATGACACCACATTCTTCAGAATCGTTCAATCCATTTAGGCTACAGGAGCTCATAATGGAAGGGACATTCATACATACCCGCGAAAGCATTACGCTCGTTCTGAGTCTGCCAGGAATACAGTGTAATCACACTAGGTTTGCTACACTGCATAACCTAATCCAAGCAATTCATTTTTATCGTGTACTTTTCCTTGCATTCAAGTCCACCGTGCTAGCGCTTGTTTGCGCTCGTGACCGCATTGTCATTGAAATCGCAGGAACATGCTGACGATCACATCTGACAATTCTTATCCACCTTTTTCGATATCCTAGAAAGAATTTTAATAAATCTAATCTATTTTAGTCACTTGTAGCATTTCGTATTTGTAAAAAAAATATATACAAGATAAACGTAAGCCCGTTTTTCTTTAGATTAGATACTATAACTTCCTAAAGGTGTTATATTTAAATTTGGATTTGACCTGGAATCCCTAAATTTTAAGACGGTTCATCCAAGCAATCGACAATGATCTCTTCGTTTTTAGCTTTCATTTTTTTTATTCTTAATTTATTCCCTACAGTGAACTTTTTAAAACATTCATAACCAAGTAATAATTATATTGTTAAGATAGTTCATCGAAATACAATAATTTATTATATACTATATACTGGTAAAGGTTTATTTTACCTTTTACAATAAGTAAGGCAAGAGTTTCTCGAAGGAATCAGTATATAATTAAAGATAATGAGACGCCATTCAGACGTCCGTCCGTCTGGGTCCTTTGCGGCGTAGAGTTACGAAAACTCTAAAGTAGATCACGAACAGAGTATTTATAATAAAAATCAATTTTTTTGATAGACTCTATTAAGTACTATCTAAAAATATAAATTTAAATAAAAAATATATTGATATGATACAAATATAAATACAGCCAAATATACATACAAACACTCATGTTGCAAAACCATCAGCTACTTTACGTAACTGAAATGCATATGCATTTGTGTAATTAATATGCATAGATAACTATATATTTATTGCAAATATTATATTTGTATAGATTTATGCAATCTATATCAATATTTACAAAATTGATAGATTTTACATTCTATTAAATTGTCGTTCATAAATTTAAAATCATTTTTAATTGATAGTAAATAATAACTATATAATTTACAAATATATCAATAAGATAACAAACAAAAACACATGAAATACAAAAAAATATGTCATATATATTTTTTATTTTCACGGTTACTCTATAATTTCGTAGATCTTTGCGCCCCCGCCTGTGTCGGACTAAGACAGAGATCTCCAAATGAAGGATTTAATTCAGTTATTTCGTAGTTATCCATTCCTTTTTATTTGCGAATTCAACTTAAAATTTAATTGTTGATTGACTCAATTATTCATCGCCCTAACAATAATTTTAAATTTGACTTTTCTACAAATATTTTTACAATGAGTGTTTTCAATTTGTTTATCTACAAAAACACTTTGGTGAAATAAACTGTATGTAAATTCTCACGTCATTAATCCAATTTTGTGTCATAAATAATGAACTAAAACCATATCTACAAGTGACTTACATAAGTATTCTTAAACTTGAAACTTTTTGCCACAAACCGTCTGGTCGATGCTGTCTGCCCTATTTACGACAGATTCAACATCTGTCACGGAACTTTGTAAGGTCAAACAGCGATTAGTACGTCCATCCTTTTATTTTTAATAGAAGAAGATGGTAAGCGAGATTGCAGTTCACCTGATATCGAATGACCGCTACCATAGGCATCGGCAGGCTTGTTGCACAAGCTAGTGGGTTGGAGATGCGTTGCCTACCTTTAATGGACAGAGGAAAGGATAAACAGAAAAAAGGATATTTCTTTTTCCTATCCATCCCATCCCACAATCTTTTTCTAATAAAGAAAGCATGGGAAGGGGAAAGGAACCAGATTCAGGCCTCCAGAACCTCACTCACTGGACGAAACGCAATTACTTTTATTTCATGCCTGTCTTCTGTGAGGTCATGGTGTTTAACCGGTCGAGCCATATTGTCGTTGCGGGCTCTACCATCTATCTCAATTGTTAGATCCATACTTAGGCCGAGGAATAAAGGTCCAGCCATGGACGGACTAACGCGACTCAAGGCAACTAGCACGAGCGGGGTTACTAGTGCAGAGGTTGGTATATAGAAGCAAAACCAGAAATAGCTAAATTTATTTCCAAACATATATTGTTAATGGTAAACATGGTTAAAATATATCTAGACATATTCAATACAATATAAGTTTGAAAATCAAATTTAAGAAAAGATGTTAGTGGATTTTGCACATGTCACATATTTCTAAATGATCGCTGCAATTTATCGCTTACCCTTAGGTGAATGTTCTATTTTCAAATCGGTCAATAGATAAACACACTCTTTCTTACTTATTTCTTTCTATAAAATTAACACCGTATTTTATTACAATTACAGTTTTTTTGTCACAAATTTATTTTTCAGCACACATGACTTCATACTGGCACCGATGCCTAAAACTCGAACAATGGCAAAATGAATACATTACTGTATTATTGGTCATAAAAATAAAAAATCGCGGCGCCAATCGCAAAGCTGCGTCGACTTGTAATTTGCGACGGTCCAAAAAAATATATAGACTATTTGAAATTAAAATCACTAATGACCAAGAACATTAAGTTAATCATTTTAATTAGAACTTGGCGTTCTCTTGCGCTTTGCTCACGACCTTTTTTATAACGAGATGCGCTCGTATAGCGTCCGATATCAAGAATACATTTTATAGGCACGTTTACATCAATTGATAATATTCTGTTGTTGTAAGACCAGTGTGTTTGCTCAATGTGAGGTCGATCGATTTTATGTTTTATAGTATGCGAACTTCCAGAATCTAATTCCAGGTGGCGTTGATGTAAATGTCCTGTCAAGTCTAGATCTACGGTATGATGTAATCTGAATGAATACGTACATATGTGGAAGATAAATATTTTTGAAAAAATGTGAAATTAGGCATTACAAAGAATTAGAATTAGGGGCTCTGGGGCGATTATAATAAAAAGAAAAGGTTTGATTGTTTGTTTGCATAGAATAGGCTCTAAAACTACTGGAAATCCATGATGGAACCAATTTAAGAAAATCTTTCACCATTAGAATCCTGCATTATTTCAGATGAACATAGGCGATAGAATATTGTCAAAAAAGTTAGGCATTCGTATGAAATATTCGATAATGTAACCCAACGTAAAAAAAAATACCAAAAAATCGTTATATCGCGTACAATACAGCAAATTGACGTACACTATAGAGAGAACATCAATATCTACAAAAAGTTCGCGATACCATGTGTCTAACTATTACAGTTATGTCACAATAACTACTTTTTATGTTAAAACTAGCGGCGCGCCCCGTATTCACTTTTGTTAAATACCGTCCGCTAGTATTTTATTTCGCAGATTTGACGACTTCCAACCTCCCGAACAAGCCGGTTTCCTTTAGGCTTCAGTACCGTAGACCACATACATACGCTGCGGCAGGTTATACAGAAGACTGAAGAGTATAACCTGCCTCTTTGTTTAGCGTTTGTGGACTACGAGAAAGCCTTCGATTCGGTCGAGACCTGGGCGGT
>DWTW01002065.1:0-11601 GCA_018246275.1 Papilio slateri
GTAGCGCTTTGTACATAGCCGCGAAATTCAAAAGACAAAAAGGCGGAAGGGAGATATTTGACAACCTAATATATTGTGAGTTTTGTTGTTGACTCTTGGTTTTTACTTTATTATCTCCATTAAAACGGTACCTGCGGGATTGAAACAATGTTAATAACGTTAGGTCTAGTCTGTTTATCTGGTGGCGGAGCGCGCCGCGCGTGTCATCGGTTCGTTAACCCGGCGCGCGCGCGCACCTCGCACGCTGCGCCATTGTTCCCCCCGGCCCTTCCCGTACCCCTACGTGTTTACTATTTACACCGAGAGCGCCATGGTTTTCCTTTTGTTAATCCATATTATGTCGTCTTAAATGACTGATTAAAGCGAAATATGATGGAAAAAATATTTTAGTCGCGATTGTGTGGCCTTTTTAAGGTCAACACGGGGCCATGTGAAGGCAGTACAACAGGCCTGTTTAGAGCATGTCTTATACATGCTATGATACGGAGGCTGTAGCAAAATATGCAAACTATGGTGGCATGTAGTCGGTGAGCGGACAATGTGATTGCGTAAGATGTACGCGCTGCACGTTGTGCTGCTAGGTTCGTAATCCTTTCTCGAATCTTGTCTTCTTCGTCAAACTTGTCGTGTTCCTTATCAAATTACTCAGTCTATATTTTATCGTTACTTTTTTTTGAAAAATTCTATGTTTTCCAATGTTCTATGGGCTCCAAAAGCTCCAGTACTCAAAATTTCAACCCTCTATAAGTCGAAATATTCAGTGAGTCCCTCCAAGCTATTTCGGTACATATTTTCCAGTATAATTCGAAAAAATGAATTGGATCTCTGATCAAAAATATGTGTTACCGACTTAAGGAACGATTATCAATTCTATGGAATGATAATGGAAAATTTATGGTTTACGATTTCTTATAAATATGTTTATTGCCATTGTAATTAAGGTTTATTCTTAGTAATACAAAGTAGTAAGAATAACTAAACTAAAACTAAAAACTGAACTAAATTTCAATAATGTGATAAAAAAGTAGTAAGAGGCGACATAACTTCCGTGGTCATACTTACGTGGATATTGTGACAAATGGTTACTTCCCTTTTTAGTTGCCATGTAACTTATAAAAATGACTGCATTCTTGTTTGCTTGCCTCGAGACATTGATATGTAACCCACTTCCTGCACCCAGCGGCCTTGGCGCAGTCCCACGATCACTACAGGCTGTCATTTGAAAGCAACCACAATGTTTTAGAGATTTATTCTTATTTAACATAGCGATGTACTGAGCTTGCTATGGCCTCGGTATGCAAATGCCATGGGTGCTGGGTATCAATTGTGTCATGACGTACTGAGGTTTGGAGTAACAAGGTGATAGTGAGCTGGGACCTTGTCAATTAACATCCACGTGACGTCCTATAACTCTATTTGTTGATTTCATTTATCAATAATGAATGAATTATTAATATCAATAAGATAGGGGGTTAAGTATTATTACACAATAATTGTATAGATCATTTCAAAATAAAACAAAATAACTGAATAACATTAAACGTTTATTGGTACATTTCAAAAATGTAACCAAACGATTGTGAAGTATTTCCCTAATTAATTTAATACAAAGATGATAACAATAACAACAAAACTTAACTGTTATAGCAGCAAACAAGATAACGTTAAAAAACCACACCAAAAAGTGCGTGTTTACGACCCGATACGCGTACTCATCGGCAGGTTTTGCTAACGGTACTCAGTTTTCAATGTTACGAGATTACGTCACCAAAATGGCGGCCAGGCGCATAAGCAACTTGCGGGGAATGGAAATATTGTGCTTAAGTTGCGACCCGTTATTATCGACAGTAGTTTCTTCGGAGAGGCATCGTTAGGTTGAATCTTCATTAAAATCTTCTTGCAAAATCTCTGCAACGAAATCAGTAAATGCGAACGTGAAATCCCTTTCGAATGAGGGAAGCTTTTTATTCTTGCCTCCGCGTAGGTAGGAGTGCTAGCGATTGGCAGGCTCGGGCAAGGTTTTACGTTAACCTCTGGAAACGTATACGCATTGGAAACGCGAAAGCAAACGATTTTATAATTATGCCGTGAGTTTATAGTTAAGATATACGTACACACGTCTATTTTCATGCTGCTTAGAAAGTCTGTAGGATATGGACCGTTGGAAAGTGCGAGTGGGACGGCAATGTTTCCCTTCAAAAGGGTGACGTCTGACTATTATTAAGTTACATGTTTGGTTCGCTATGCTCGCCTGAACTGGTTTCCATGCGTTTATCACCATTAATTCATCCAGGATAAGGAACTATTACGCTTACCACGTAATTTGGCGTCGCTGGTGTTTACCGCCTCGCTGACTTGCCGGGGAAACATTACTCTCCTAATTATACCCCGTTTACTAATCATTTTTCATTAATGCCACCAATGTTTTAAATAAACTAATAATTAAAATTACAAGAAGCTCTCAAAACCTTATAACTTTGACGTGGCGTACCGTACGAATCCAATTTATGTACACATGGGAATATTATATATTGATAATAGAATTGTATCTGTACTTACATAAAGTTAATAATTTAGTTAATTAACCGATGATTTGTTGAAGGCTAATATAATAATTGCCATTGGATTTTTTTTACAATAGTTTTTGTGTCAATGTCACTAACATTTCATAAACCCTTCCAATTAAGCCAGGAATAGCCACACAACCGTAAAAGTTTTTTTTAGTACGTTTTTTAAAACGAGCAAGCGGTTCACGTGATGTAAAGTGCTATTCGCTACCCGTAGATATCCACGACATCCAAATGAGTTGCGGATGCGTTGCCCCAACCTTGATGTAGGGCAGAGGATGCATGTAGAAAAGGAAAAGAGAAGAGAACACGAAACCTACCTCATTCATCAGACGAAACGCAGAAGTCATACACACATCTATTTGACGACAGTCTTCTGTGACGTGCTATTCTCTGCTCGACCCCGTGTATTGGCCGCGTTTTAAGCACTTATCTTTCTCAAAAACTAGTTTAGCACTAGCTTACGCACTTTTATCATGTAGGTACATTTATGAATAGTATAATGTAGTTAATTCATAGGTATTCATTCATTAAGTAAGTTGCATATAGTTAACTATTGCTTATGTATCAGCCTCGTGTTCCAGGCCATGGCAAGACGCACAAGGACGCGGCGAGCGTGCGCGCCACGCACCCCATCCCCGCGGCGTGCGGCCTCTACTACTTCGAGGTGCGCATCGTGTCCAAGGGCCGCGACGGCTACATGGGCATCGGCCTGTCCGCGCACGGCGTCAACATGAACCGCCTGCCCGGTGAGTGACCACCCGCCACCGCCTGCCGCTGCATCCTGCTCGTAGACTGTAGGCATCACTGCAACGTGACAACAGCGGCAGAGCACCGCAGGAGCGTCTGAAGAAGGACCACGACCTCACAGAAGACAGGCGTGAAGTAGAAAATGTTAATGAGAAGATATGACACATTTCCTAACAATCCGATTTCTCGTTTCTGAGAGTACGTATCTCAGAGTGTTTTATTAATTATATGTGCTCGTAATACTCATTTTTATTGGTGTAAAAATCAGTGTAATTAATTTAGCTTTCGCTACAGTAAATTAGTTATGGTCGGATGACTAAATGATGAATAAATAAAAACATAAAAAATAAATGACGACTTTAGCTTTGCTAGAGCGGCTTTTTTACAATGTAATATAAATTTGACAAGCTATGTGTGTATGTATCGTATCAGGGTGGGACAAACACTCGTACGGCTACCACGGCGATGACGGGCACTCGTTCTGCTCTTCGGGCACGGGCCAGCCGTACGGGCCCACCTTCACGACGGGCGACGTCATCGGCTGCGGCGTCAACCTCGTCGACAACACCTGCTTCTACACCAAGAACGGACACCACCTCGGCATCGCCTTCAGAGGACTACCCGTGAGTGAGAAGCGCTTCTAGATGGTTTTATTCATTCGAATTCATCAATGCAAGCCCATCAAGTCACATTGGTTTTTATGCAACTACGATAGTAATATTACTTATGTATCTTTATGCAATTGTTGCAACGGGCGGCTTTGAGTCCTCGCGATGTCTAATCTCCCTCCCTCTAATCTATTGTAATGCAAGAGGCATTATAGAAGATTTGTGACATCAGGTTCAAATGATGATTGGTAAGGTACATTAATGAGAATACCAAGATGATGGTTTCGATGTGTTTCGCAGCCGAACCTGTATCCGACGGTGGGCCTGCAGACGCCGGGCGAGGTGGTGGACGCCAACTTCGGGCAGGCGCCTTTCGTGTTCGACGTGGAGGACATGCTGCGCGAGCTGCGCGCCCGCACCCGCCTCGCCATCGACGAGTTCCCGCTGCCCGACGCGCAGGGCCAGTGGCAGCAGGTGCTGCATAGGTACGACTCGACACACATTGCATTCTATTATTGCTTCATGGCTGTGGGCTTAAAACCTTAACTCCACATTACATTACATAATATTTATAAAAATGAAAGACTCTTAATAATAATAAAGAGGCGTATAAAAAAGATAAGATCATATTTCTCAATACATATATGGTGTTTTTTTATAGTATAAGGTTGCGATCGAGCAAACGGTTCAGCTGATAAAAGTGACCCATACCCATCATCCTGCAACGAGATAATGAGGCGCAGATGCGTTATGCTTTAATAGACAAAGGAAGATATACACAGAAAAAAGTATATATTTTCGTATCCATCTCCGCTCAAATCCTCTTCCCATCCTTTCCTTTCAATTAGAAAAGGGTGGTAAGAGGAAGAAGACTAGAGTTAGTCCGAGCCGGGGCCCATTAACATTGCACCTAAACAACCTAATAATATGGTGTTTTCATTATCTTATTCTAATGAATTAAAAAAATAAAATCTGGACTATGACATGAACCCAGCAAAGTACCCTTGTCACTTTACAAGTGACTGCGAGAAGTTGGATTTTTATTTGACGCTATCTAAAGTTTTAAAGTGAGTTCTTAAAATAATTATTTAAATAGTTCCAGTAGAGTCGAGACTACTCGTACTTGTTTTGAAAATAATTAACCTACTTCGATGCCGCGGATAGGTATGATTATATGAACTATTGCCGTAGTCAGGTGGCGAGTGTTGACTTGCAGGATGGTGTCGTCGTACCTGGTGCACCAGGGCTACTGCAGCACGGCGCTGGCCTTCTCGCGCGCCACCGGGCAGCCCATCGACGAGGACATCGCCTCCATCAAGAATAGACAGAGTGAGCACACTGCACAAATACACTTGACACGCGAGACTGCTTGAAACTGAAGAAATTAATTCCTATTCATGAAAGGTTTTCTTTCAATTTCAATTTTAACATTTCTACATTTTACAAAACGTCACTCCTTTTAGCATCGTATAGTCGGTATTCCACCGCATCATATTAAAAAAAAAACAAGAACGTGAAGTTGGTTGCACCGACTGTGTACCGAGGCGTTAGGTCTGAGACAAGACGAGCCAAAAGATAGGGACGCTACCTCCTTTTTCTCGAAGAGTTTCGTGGTATTTTCGATTCGATTCTTTATAACTCCGGTCTGGATGATGCCCGAAAGCTCCAATTTTCACGATAAGTTGTCCTCAACAGGCTTATCAAAAGTACTAAGTCTTATTGCCTGGAACGTGATGTAAAATTTAAATGCATAAGGAATATTTTATGCTAAGATCGTTTTGCTGCACTTTTATAATATGTATTTTTGGTAAATTGCTTGTATTTGTTTAGGGATAGCGAAGCTGGTGTTGTCGGGGCGCATCGGCGAGGCGATCGAGCTGACGCGGCGCGCCTACCCCGAACTGCTGGAGCGTGACCCCGACCTGCTCTTCCTGCTCAAGATACGACAGTTCATCGAGATGGTCAACGGCACCGACTCAGAGGTAAAAAATATTGCACCCAACATTTACCTTTTTATTTAATACCGCCTGTGATAACTGTTCTTTAATTCTGTTTATCCTCTTTCTCTTATCATTCTTTCTTCTAATTCTTTTCCCCGTCGCACTCCTCTTTTGTGTAACATAAACACTGGAAAAACATTTGCAACTCGTTGGGTTGTTGTGCTTGTCTATGGGCAGGTATATAGTCTATGACGTGTTCGTTTGCCGCCAAAAATCTATTGCAGTGTCCGTCCTTCACACGGGCACGTCAGTCCAACGTTCTATAGAGAAGTTCAATTAAGATGTACCCGCGAAGCGTCCTGCGTACACATAAAAGTTTCACGATGTCATAAAAGTTTATTTTGATTTCCCTGGCTGCTCGAATGTCAGCTTACTACGGAAAAAAGCCACAATAGTCTGTATATATTATAATCGAGCGTTTTGTGTACGTAATCAATTATTATTGAGACCGTGGAACGTGCTGTGAATTGCAGGTGATGGGCGAGCGGGGGCAGGAGGAGTGCTCGGGGGACGGCGAGGGCGAGGGCGCCAACGGCGTCGCCACCTCTGTCATCTCGCACACCACGCGCGCCAACGGCCAGCCCGCGCCGCACACCAACGGTAACCCCCCCCCCTTTCCTCCGCCCCCACTACTTATAACGTACTCAACATTCTTTGGACAAACACAATTTCGGTAACGTTTTTAAAAATATTGCAAGCACGGAGGTGTGTGTCATTTGGCACATTATTAATGTTTCCATGAGGAGCAGCGGAGAAAGATTAAATCTATATAATAAAGTGTGTGTTTGCAGTCAGTTGTACTTAGATGCTGGCTTTGGTAATGTTGATGATGTCTGTTTGCAGGCGTGGCGGAGGTCGCGGAGGAGGCGCGCGACGGCGACGTGGACATGGCCTCGCCGACCAACGGCGCGCACGCCGCCCCACACGACCCACACGCCGCCCACGCCGCCCACGCCGCCCACGCCGCGCACGAAGGTACTCATCGACCGCACCTCTCACCAAGTCATAGATCGTAACTTATAATCATTTTGGTACAAAATGTTTGAATCGATAGATTTGTCCATGTAGTGGCTAAACCCCGTGAACAAATCGAAAAGAAAACATTGGAAAAACATTTTTCATTCTCTTAATTTAAGCCATTCCTAATATGATGATATTTGTGTAATTCTTATATTTATTTTAAAAATAATAGCATTTATTTTTCATCAAATATGAATAGTCTATTGTGTAACAACTATTTGCAGACGGTTTGTCAACTCGACCACGTTGTCGGACTGCCGACCAGAATATCGTTATATAATCAGTTAATATTATAATTTTTATTATTTTATCAATGCAATTTTCATAATGCTATTTTATTTTTATGTTAATATATAGATATATGATTATTTATAATTTGCGCACCATCTCCGTACATGTTATATTCTAATAACATTAATATTTTTATCAATATTCATATCGTATTACATTATTGTATAATTTTATTTGCTCGTCGTTTTTTAGTTTGGCACGATTATATAATATTTATGAGTTCAGATAAATATTATATAACCGTGCCAAACTAACGCACAACACTCGCAGTGTTATAAGTGCGTATTAACTTTTCAAAATATATGCTATCATATTATATACGATTTTATTATGAAATACATTTTAATCCGCGAATTATGATAGATTATTGTTTTTTATTTAATAGTATCGATAGGCAGTAGATTAGTGTTTATGTAGTTTGAGTTTGAAATTACAAGTTTGCTCGATGCGAATGTAGCGGGCCGGGGGGGCCGATGTAGTCGCTGAGCCGCCCTACCACCGGGCTCGCCGCGGCCCGCGCGGGGTGGGCAGGGTGGACTAGTGCCAGGGTTGCACGGCTCACTTAGTATTGTCCGCCTGTTTCTCATAGTTCATTCGTTCAGCGTTCACCTTTCGATGGCATCTAATGGCTTAATATTATTTTTGTTACATTTCGTTTAACACCATCGCTTGAGCACGTGACGCGCGGTGCGCGGGGGGGCGGGGGTGGGGGACGCGTCCGCCCCGCGCCCCGCGCCCTGCGCACGCGCCTCATAGCCATTTGCTCTCACATAAGTTTAATGAATATTTTGATATACTTGAGTGACTAAAGAAAAAAGAAGCTGTGATATCTAGGTACATGTCACAAATGTTTCGGTGTTAGTGTTTACAAATACTTGACTTACATGATATGATATTTTTTAAAATGTTCCACACACCGGGGATGATCTTACAATAACCGTTAGTTCACACTGCCGAAAACATCGCATAAAACATGTTGCTGTCTCTCTCTTTCTCTCTAAAAAACAGAGATGACATGTTTTATGTGAAAGTTCTCAGTGTGCAGTGTGAACTCATGGTAAGGGTATACGTAATAGTGTACCTTGGTATTAAGTGATGACACGTGCGTCATTAGTGATTGTTAGAGTTGACCTGATGCACAGCTAGTGTTATACTGGAATGTTCTCTATGAAATAGAGTCTCGTGTGACAAGGTGCCCCGTATTGTCCATATTACATGAGAGTTTAGTAGGAGTGGGCCCGCCCGCCGAGCGCGCGGACGTGGCGGTGCGTGACTCGGGGCGCGGTGGTTGTGTTGCGTAGGTGGCGGGCTGCCCACGGCGCCGCTCTTGAAGGGCATGCCTGGCGTCACCAGCAGCGTCGCCGCGCTGCTGCCGCGCGCCGGTGCGTACCGCGCCCCCTCGCACGCCGAGCCCCTCCTTCTGCGTTCCCGCACCGCGCCGTGCCTGTGCCGCGTATCTCGCCACGCCCCTTCAATCCTCGCCCGTGCTATTTAATCTTCGCACACATCATATTAAATCCATGCATACGATGCGCACCGTTTTTGGTTTATTCTTTAGAATATTTTCTACAATTTCTTCTATAGTTATTGTAAAGCCAAGTATTACCTCGTGCACATTGTTTGTTCATTACTCTTTATCGATGCACCTCTTTAACAGTGATCGATACTCTATAACATCTGCCTATCCCCAAACCTTATCGAATATTAAAATGATTTAAGAATTAACGAGTACGACGTAAGTTTTTGAACTTATCGCGGAACGTCATTTCAAATTATTTTAAACATTTGATCAGAGATAATCAAAATTTTCGCAATGCGCTTTTTACGTTAAAAAACAGCAAAGGTAACTCCAAATTTATCAATAAAACTGTGCAAACGGCACGGGGACGGCGCGAGGGCGCGACCGCACTCCCCGCTCACTCCGATCCGCCGCCTCCTCGTCGCAGCTGTCATCGGATCATCGCTGACTTGGCCTCTCATTTGTTATACTTCTTTGTTTGTCTCAACACCTACCCATTTCGTCATCTGGCATATTACATTTTTGTCTTTCCTTTCTTTTTCGTCGTTTTAACATCACCAGAGAATAACAATGTTACCTGTCCACAGCATTGGTCATGTTCATCACTTTTCTTATTATATTAAAAACTCTTTTGACTTTGCATTTAATTGATATATATATATATATATCGAAGTCAAAATATAATAATTCGATTAACTTTTGAACAGGACTCAACAGGATTCAGTGTCGACCGCTGTTCAATTTATAATTAATTCATATTCAAATTGTACTCCAAAGTACAAAAAAGTAAATGCCAAGTTTAATTGTCAATACTCTTGATACTTTAATAGAAATAAAAATGAATTAATGAATTTACCGACGATAAATAGCTCGATGTTGTGCGCTTTAGCGAAGCCTTTTCTTTACTTAAGAAATTCTATTATCAGAATTCATCGTTGTCAATAAAGTCCAATAAATATTACGATCATAGGCTTTTGTAAGTGTTGAATATTTAAATACATACTGTAGATATATCTTATTTTCTGTCACCACATCGAAACGGATCATGTCGCCTTGCATGTAACACGGCGCCCGCACAAACCGCACTCGCGCCCCCTATCGCTTGCAACATTGGCTTTCAAATAGTTTGTAAGGTAATCGACAGTGCGACGTACACGCGTAAGACTTCGTAAGTATTGTATATGTTGGTACGCCTTGGATTTGACTTTGATGGTAGTTGGTTGACAATTCCCCTGGAGGCACCCCAGGAGAGTGCAGTTGCTTGACCACGTTTGTTTCCGTGTTTACTTTCTCCTCACCGCACTGTGCAGCTGCAATGTCGGCGCCGATGTAATGCAATGGAAATATTGATTTTTTTTCAAAACCATTTAATTGATTTGATACTATGATAATTCCAAAAATATTTACTTTATAAGGAAATATGTTTGAAAGGAAGGGATTGTTTTAATATTGAAACAAAATCATTGATAGTTTGTTTTTAATATACGCTTGTACTTTTGTCGTAAACGTCGGTGTTGCCGCGCCGGTGCATTTGAGCAACAGTCCACGCGTTGGTCCTTCGAGCCAGATGTCCGTTGGTAACAATTTACTTGCTCCTGTTACATTTTGTAATACAATTGAATTTCTTTCTTATTTCCAAAAATATATTCGATCGATAAAACTATAGTTACATAAAATTTTATTTCAAACCAGATGTTCGAACTTATGGGTAAATTCGGAAAGTGGCAACACCCGTCGTGTCAAATTAATTCCTAAATGTATGTAGCCGCAGCTTAATGTTTAACTGATGCACGCCCGCTTTGCCGACTGTTTTTTTTTATTGAGAGACATATTTATGTACGAATATTTAATGTATTGTATTGTGTTGTATTTATATATATATACGTGCTTATTGATTTAATTTAAATATAGCATATACCGAACATTCACGACACTTTGTCTAAGACAATATCTGTCCGCGTTACTTCGGTCCACTGCAACTGTCACCGTTGTGCTCATTAAGGGTTGCCAACCTAACCTGCACAATTTGACTGACCTGGTGATGATTGTGTATCTATCCTTATATGTGCTCTGTCCTCTTGTTTTGTATTACTCGTGGTGATGAAACCGATTCTTATAGTTTTTTTATTATTATAATTTAATACTTTCTGTAAGTTAAGTAAAATCCTTCGTAGATTTAAAATTAATAATGAATTAGAAAGCTGTTTCAATTTACAGAAAACAAACTCAAACAAAAGACAATTTTAACATTATGCATTGATCTGAAAGTTATATCCCCTGTGCACTATGAGGTACCAAATAATTGTTTTCTTTGATGCTTACACATCGAGATAAATATGAAGCAATAGTAATCGTGTGGTGTGTGTGTGTGTGTGTGACGCAGGGGGTGCGGGCGGGGGCTGCACGCGCGCCTCCGTGGAGCGCATGCTGGCGTTCGGCCGCGAGCTGTACGCCATGAGCCAGCGCCACAGCCACGACCCCTGCCAGCGCGCCATGCTCGAGGTAAGTCCGCACTGACACTCATTGAACACACGGTGAACACTGCCTGCACAATGACTGAACATGGACTGAACACAGGTTTAACTCTGATCGAACACACCCTGAACAATATTAATATTGATTCTGTGTTGTTCCACCAGGAGGCGTTTAGCCTGCTCGCGTACAGCAACCCCTGGGACAGCCCGGTGGGCTGGCAGCTGGAGCCCATCCGTCGCGAGCCCGTCTGCAGCGCGCTCAACGCCGCCATACTGGGTACGTACACGATCACAATTACATAGGCTTTGGTCCGATTCTCCTCACCCATTCTTATTCTCATGTAGGGGGGCGGGGGGGGGGGGGGGGGGGCG
>DWTW01002066.1:0-11600 GCA_018246275.1 Papilio slateri
GACGTACACAAGTTAGTAAAATTGTAACGAAAGATTTCGTTACATGCAAACAGACTAATCGACAACAATCGAGTTAAAATCTAGACCAACGGATCCCCATCATCCGTATCATTTTACGTATTTAAAATCTAATAGACACTAATAATAAATATTTGCGTTATGTTCATGAAAATTCAGTATCTAATTTTTGTAAGAAGTTGGAGAAAGGAAAGGTATAACTTATGATAGGAAATGACTAGTATTGACCAAGGTATGGGTGTGACCATGTTTAATTATATAGTGCAAAAACAGTAGTGGCAATAATAATATGCTAATATATATATATAAATAACCTCCCTTTCCCCGAGGGTCTCGGGCGGGAGCTTAGTAAATCCGAACTTAGTTCGTGTAGACGAAATCCTCTCCAAATTATCGTATATAAATATAATATGTAATAAATATGCTCTTGTGGATACATCCCCAGTTCTGTAAAATAGTCGTATCACGCTCTACTGGGACCGGTCTAGTATCACAGACAGGACTATTGTTGCCAATAGACCTGACATTGTAATAATAGACCGATCCGAGAGTCGGGTAATGTTAATCAATATCAATTTTAGCGAAGAGCTTCGACCAACATTTTAAGAAGTTCTCGCGCAACAGCTGGATAAAGGGTTTGATACAAAAAGCGGTACTTTAAGTCTGCCCGCATTGTGAGAAAGTTCCTCTCTCTGTAACCCTGACCATTGGTTGCCTGAATCATAGGACTCCGCACGCGGTGGAACACTACTTTTATACAATATATTTTAGAATATCTGTTGTCTTTGTAGATTTTTTAAAGTATATTGTAATTAAATAAGCTTGTATAAAGAAATAAAATAATAATAATATCAGCAGGTGTTATGATAAATGAGAGTGGTATTGATAGCACCTATGACCGAAGGAAATTGTATGCGTAGTTATAGACGGATATTGTGCAGATCGTGCGAAATTATAATCCCGTAGTCTCTGTCTACCTATCTGGGTCACGGACGTGTGTTTTCTTATCTTTATATTCAAATTACATCTTACAAAAAGGCATTACATTGATATCTTTAAAAGAATACCTCATTATGTTTACTACTATCCAGTTAAGATTACGACAAAGTCTTTAAAAAAATAAAGTTGCGTGGGGCCGATAGTGTGGCGTCAATGCGCCGAGAGTGCATCGTACTCGACGAATGATGCATTCATAGAGTGGAAGAAGGTCATTGCCTGCATTGTACTGTTTGCACGACTTACGTAAAGAATATTTATTTAGGCTCGCGGCGACTCCACTGCGCTCACTGTGATTATGTTCTCTTATAAAAACTTATCATATTCGCGTCCGGAACACGCGTATGCGACATACGTACGAACTCTTGTGTCGGTACGAATTAGATTAACAATTGTGACTTCGAGAGCTAGTTTCCTGCGAGAAAAAAATTAAGAAAGACCAAAACCAACTACGTTCGGAGCTTGTTACCACAAAAACATCCACGTCGCAGATGAATGTACAAAATGGAAAAACATAATTAAGGAGAAAGTCATGAAACGATACCAAGGCTCAGGATCAAAACAAATAGATGCGTTACGAGCCTTTTTCCCTGTAACAAGAGTTTATTATTTTCTTTTCTACCGACATCGATTTATAAAATAACTGATGCAGTTGTTACACCGAATCGGTTGTTATTTGAGTAAATGCAACAAACAATTCGGTAATAGTTTTTTTTTAGAGAAACGATTAAATCAAATTGTATTTATAAGCAATTTATAGATTAAACATAATAAATTACGATAAATTTGCGATGTTGTAACGGTTATGTTGAGCGTTAAGAAAAACATAGGATATTTTGATAGGCCCGAATCACTCGCGAGCGGCGTCCTTGCGGTAATCTGAGAGCGGCGCGTGACTCACGCTTTACAATTGAAGTGCTCGGCAACAGCTCACGAATAAAACTCAATACAGAATTATTCCCGAATCATGAACACACCCATCCAGTAAGACGCTAGAACATTTATGTTGCGTAATCCCGTTCCTACTGCAGCAAAATACGTTCTTACGAGTAACCTAAATCCTTTAAAACATTAATAAATTACATATTTTACAGTATTATCCTACTTCCAACATCGCCACAAGCTATTTCAACGTTCGACTTACGATATAATGGCAGGTTGCATTTTTTTTATTTCCATATTCACAAATAAATATATCACTATCACCTGGATTAGTCCTAAAACTGTGTACAGAACATTGCTGGAATCAACAGCGGGTACCGGTCAGTTCGACCGAGACAGTTCCATGACCTCAGGGTAGTCGTAAGGTAAAGGTTTCGTATGGTGAGAGAGGTGAGGATCCTGCCAATATTTATTATGATGATGGGTTAAACATACATTAAGAGTAATAAGCTATAAGCGATTGTTTCCTCGACCTAACCCAAAAGGGTGTGAACCTAACCCAACACGTGAGATATATATCTATCATAATATGTTAGGTTAGGTCATTCGCAAAAGATTTGTATACAATTTTAGTGTAAAAGCTATTGTTACCATATCTTTAAGTCGTAACATATCGTCGTATAAACTATAACAATCCGCCCACTAAAATCATGATTGTAAGGATTAAACGAAGCTGTTGCAATGTTTTTATAACCCATTTTACGAGAGTCCGCGTCGTAATTGTGCCCTGTGCCGTACGTGTGCTTTCATTGTACCAAACGAATTTGGCCAGGGTCGTCAATTTTAGTTAATTTACAGACGTTTAATGTTCATGTAATTTATGTTACCTTTATCATTATAAATGTCAATTATTTGGCAATACAAATAACAATGCGCTTGAATGAAAAATACATTAAATACTAAAACAGTCAGTCAATTCGTAATAAAGAATATACATGTCTGTTTGTTCATTTATGCTTTCCTGTATTTGTATATTACATTGTATTGTAGTGTTTTATCATGAAATAACGAATTTAATATACAAGGTGAATTTTTAAAATTCTAATTTCTCTCCTACCCTTCATTTGACTGTTCGGTAAGAAAAGTAAAAAAAAAGTGATATTCAGTACCTATCAAATACTAAAAAACCTTTTTTATCTAATAATTTTTTTACCTAATTTTTTTTTCATATAATATAAAAGCTACTTTTCATTACCATTCATTGCGAAGGTTTTAGGACTGAAGAATACATTGAGTGCAATGTAATAGAGCGTAATGTTGGCAAACAGTTCGCACTACGACCTTTTCTTTTGATATATTTAAAGAAAAAATTATTACAACTAATGATATCTCTATGTAATCTGTACATTTATAATAATATAGTTTAGTATTGATATACTCAAGATAATATAATCTAACGGCTAACAAAGATAATTCAAAATGTACAAACGATATAAACTTTTTAAATTTGACAAAAAATTAAAATAATAAATTGATGTTGTGTAACGGTACTTCATAGGTATATATCAATAACCTGTAGATATGTTTGTGTCAAACATTAAACAGTATACAATTTTTTGTTGTGAAAACAGAAAACAGTTGAAACAGAGAGAGAGTACGCGAATTGCGGTTAGTTTCTTATTTGTGCCATAATGTTAAAAGTTGATTAACTTCTAATGGTAAACGTTAATAGGTTTAATTTAATGTGTAAATTGAAATCTTTTAACCTTTTGATTGAAAATTGATTTCGTATTGATTTAAGGAAGAGTTAAGTTTAGTTTTTTTTATCAGTGGCCTTAAGTTCGGCAGCGACTAATGGTACGACTATTGTAACGAATTCGATTGCATCATTGGACATCTCCTCACACAATCACTAATATGCTTGCGATAACTTAATAAACCGGTTGTACTACTTATGTTTATTGTTAGGTAATCGATATTTCAGTTAATTTGATATCGATTGTACCACCTTGATAGACGTTCCAATCGAACTGTACGGGGGGCGTTGAATATGTAATTACGTTTACATATTTTATGATTTATACAATGTTGGTAAACAATAAGATTCAATTCAGTTTTCTTGTTCAAATATTGTTTCTAGTGGAAGTCTCGGTTTAAACCTTCAACGGATTTATGATAGAGTAAGTTAGGGTTTGCATTTGGATATTGACCGATGATCTAGTCTAGGGAGCCCGTGGAATGAAGGCAACAGGGGACTGATCTTTGTGGTGATTAATGGGGGAGGCATACGTCTGGCAGTGGACGAATATTGGTTGAGACGACGAATCCGGACTGTGCTAGAATCAGGAATTTGATATCTTATATGATTCTTTCTCTTTCTTTATCTTATATACTGTAAAATCTAGGCGTATTTACATTAAAATGCGTATTTGTAAACAGGACTATTTTTTTACTATCCGACATATTTGCACCTACACATTTCTCATTAGAATTTTTTAGCCAATAAGAGTTCTATCATCAAGAATGTTCAAGTCCTACGACGCTACAATAAGATGTGTATAAGTTCTATTCTGTTACAGCTACAAGTATAAATGTGGTACTGACTTGTGTCCGAGCTCGTGCGTGATGGTGTGCGCCAGCATGATGCCGTTGTCCTCGTTGACGGAGCAGCTGCGGTCAGGCTTGCACATGCCCGCCACGTGCGCCACGCCCAGCGTACTGCAACAAATACACGATGTTACACGATACATATCTTGACGATATGCGAATCAAAGAGCACAACTGGTGCCCAATAGGACTCTACTAGAGATATTTATACCCCCCTCTTCCCTTCTCATATTCCTCTTTTTCCCTCTTCTTTGTCTTCTCCGTTCCACTTTCGCACACAGATAATTCTTCTGACTGTTGCGGATTTTGTAATTGCAGTGATCACGTAACATCAGGCGAAAGGTTTAGTCGTTTGCCGCCTTCTATTATACTATAAATGTAACGAATGTGGCCATTATCCTATATATCACGTGAACTTCGACAGTTTATAATTGGACTAGTTTATTTTGTAATCATCTATTATCTTGCAAATCACAACACAACAGTAGTCAAATAAATGATTGAGAAATTGATATTATACCATTACAGTCCAATTGATATTAAGACGAATAAACCATAAAGCACGTCTTCAAGGCATTATCGCATTACAGTATGTAATATGGATTTATATTTTTCATACATAATGAATGAATGAGTGTTACATATTACTATCGCTGGAAATGAACCAGCGGTAATCACGACATGCCTGAGTCAATATTGATCTAGTGCGGTTTACTTTTGCTGCAGATAAGATTTTATAACCCAAATAAGAGCTATATCTCTCTATTTTAGGCCATTTCTTTCGCATGAAGAAAATTTGTTTCGACATCAGACGTGAATTCTAGTTGTGTGTGTGTGTTTAGTGCTAAAAGGTATTATGAATAAAAATAAACTACCAAAATAAAAATAAACTCAGTATTTTAAGTCAATACCGTTTAATTTCTGCGATATCTCCGCGGTTGAGTACTTTATTTATAATCGGAGGTTCGAATTAGGAAATTAAATTTGTTCAAACTCATCCTCTGTTTATAATCAATGTCATAATTATTCAATCTCATCATAACAGTGGCAGAGCCCGCAACAACAACATCTGTTGCACGAAGGGGCCGGCTCGGCCGGTGAAATACCACGACCTCACAGAAGACAGGCGTGAAGTAGAAGCTTGCTTGCTTCTGCGTTTCGTCTGATGAGTGAGATGCCGGAGGCGCCATTTCAGTCCTCTTCCCTTTCCCATTCTTTCATAATAAGGATAGGATGGGAAGGGAAAGAGGACGGGGAGGGTATGAAAAGGAAAAGGAAATATCCTTTTTTTAGCGATCACTTGACATCAGGCGACCCTTTAGATGTTTGCCATCTTATTCAATAAAAAAAAATCTCTCTGCCCTTTTCCCACTCGTGTGGAGTCGGAACAGTATAACCGTAGTCCATACTGTATAGGTTTTACGGCCGATCGCCTGCCTGACACCGACCCTCCTTAGGAATTTAAAATTTATTATATTTATTAGTATGACACTAATAAATTAAAGTCTTTTGAGATTTTACGTACAATGTTATTCGTGTCTTATTTGAAACTTAATAAGTCCAATATTAAATTTAAATTATTGCTTTCAAAAAAAAAATTACGACACGTATGAAAAATCCTTAAAGTTACATTAAAAAAATATTAACTGTAGTGAAGAGAATTACAGGTAAGTACCCTTTCTTCCCTATAATTCTCTCCACTAAAGTAAATGAAGGAATATATTTAAAATTAAAACGAGTATGTATTTTTGAATTAGAATTTAAAAAAAACCTTACAAATTAACATATCTCTTAAGCTGGACCGACCACAATCACAGATTTAGATAGAATTCAAGATTAGCTTGTACTAAACTATTTTTTTATATATAAGACCGCCAGTAACCTAATTGTCTAGAGTCTAAATCTATCTCAATTGAGGAGCAGAAGATCGTAGACTCGAACGACCTTAGTTGGAACGGTTAAAGAGAATGAAATAAAAATAATCGTTGAAAAGAATAAACACAAAAGGATAGTGATTCGACGGACATAAAGTGTAACGTCTGGAATAGAAACTCGTCGAGTCGCGTCTGGTCTGGTTCGTGTCCCCTTTGACCACATACCAAAGCTCTAAGCAACTTGTACAGCGCCGCGCACAATAAATATCGCAATCAAATGCCACCAGTTCGCTATTTCTTGAACTAAGACTAAAATAGACGCTGCAAATTGAAAATGTACCACGTTGTGATCATACGCTTGCACCTAATGACAACTCCATAGCTACTTACACTGACTATGAGGTTCTGTTCTCGTAGATCGAAGAATTGTTCAGATATAGTATCAAGAATGTTGAATATATACAACACATTCAATGCCGAGCTGCACAAATTGTTCTTCACTAAAATCGATCAATAGTTTTCTCTGTTAATGAATGTCTTGTTTGTTTTAGTTCCTGGGCACTATTTAAAATCAGTCTATGACTATAAATTGTAAAAATATAATAGTAAATAATGTATAATATATACTATTTTAATTTGTACTAGAACAATTTTAAAAAAGGACCTTTTAAGTGTGACGTGTAGATAGGTCATTGATATAAATAAAATATAGGTATAAATTAATAGATTGTCCACTTAAATATACAAACAATAGTTAATTAAAAAAAGAAAAGGGGAAGAATACGAATCGAATGACACCTCACTCTTCAAAATCGGTCCAGCTCACAAAAGGAGGTCCCAATAGAACGAATATACATACATATCCAAAAATAGCAAAAATTGTATTAATTATTTCGTAAAACAAAAGACAAATTTCAATAAATATGTGTACATGTGTAATGAGTTGGTAAAACGTCTAACTGCATGAGACTGTCGCGTGCGTTACAAACACAATGATTAGGTTAGTTTTTAGTGGAATAGTTACAGTGGGTGTGGTGCATAGCAATAGAACACCGCGGCGGCGGCGGCGGCGGCGGCCGGCCGGCCGGCGGGGCGGCCGCCGCACACGGGAATAGGCGGCTAATAATATGCGCCGCCGCTGACTCATAACCACGCGGAAGCCGACGGAAAGCTCTATAAATTCTCACTAATAAATTCTATACACTATTATACCTAAAAAATCACAACAGGCCACTCCTACTTCATCTTAAATTATTTAACTTAGAATGAGTAAGTTATTAACCTGTCATTTGGCTGTTTAAAGGAAGATATTTATATTTATGAGGACTTTGATGAGCTAAACTCCGTGAAGCTGGTACAGTCATTTGATAATAACGAATAGTAATTATTTGCTAGTGCGGTGTGTCTAATTTAAATGATTACCTGTGCGTTGATGTCTTTTCTTTGAGAGTACGTTTAATATGTTTTATTGCTACGGTGAACATGTCATAATATTATCTTGTAAATCGTAAGCTCTATGATTATAATAAACGATATGAAAAGGTTTATTAAAAGTGCATTGTATAACTTATCAACGGGTCTTTGGTAAATGTTAGAAACGTTATAACGGTATACGTTCCACATCGGAGGTCCTGTGTAACTGGAATTGGAATTAGTTTCGAAATCGGCGTTACGAAATACATGCGAGCTGCGCGCGGCCCGCCGGCGGCTCACTTCCAAGTGTTACTTTAGGCTTTAATCGACCGCGAACAGGTTGTCGCGTCACAACGAAACCGCTTTAATATTTCAACCGTTTCATTGTCGGCTTTTATTCGGGTGTCATTAAAAATTAAGAGGAGGAAACGTTATGAATGAAAACTTTTATGATTTAAAAAAGATAACCGTTTAAAAGCGAAGCATGTGCATTTAAAAAACTTTTACATCCAAGCGAATTTTTCTTGTGAATGTGTGTTAATGTTTGGCCTTCATTAAATCGTATGTTTAACTCGATACAAAAAACAAATCGCATCAACAGTCTCGCGAGGCAAACTAATTCGGACGATTCGATATTTAATGTTTTTTTTACAACGATAAATTAGTTTCTTACGGCCAGTTTCCTTTGAATAATAAGCAAAAAGTTTTTATACAAACTACATAGCTAGAGCAAAAAAAAACCACTTAAAATTACGCAAGTCGTGAGAGATTAGTGAACACGGTGCGCGGCTGTGAGCGGAGGTGAGATAAGTCTGCGCGGCGCGACACGAGACCGCTTGGCGGCGGCGGCCAGTTCACGCCTTTGAATTCCAATCGATTGACTTTTATGCACAATACGTGATATATCACGATATAACATGATATAACGAAAACATCGATTAGGTTTACGTAAATATTTTTATACAAATTACGTAAACAATATTACCTTTGACATATTTGGCTTCTTTAGAGAATTAGTACTGAGTAAGATAGATAAATATGTGACTAAAATTTTGAAGGTAGTGTAGTGTAGATGCTTCGGTGCTTTGAGCATGTTGAGAGAATGATTGAAGAAATATTGGCGAGACAAACTTATGTCGCGAAAGTGAGTGACCGAGTACCTACCAGGTATCGTCCTAGAAAAACCTATACCGACCAGGTTGGTGACGTACTAAAGAATGGGGACCTTAATAGCATCCGTAACAGACGATGTCATATATACGTCGATATGTAGAAGAAGCGAATCTTCTGCCAAGGCGAGGTGCCAAATCGAAATCCGTTATCCCTATCACTCTAAGTTACGGCTTGAGTACTTATTAATTTCTCTATGAGATATGTATGATTTTATTTCATTGGAGACTAGGCGCAGAAAACGATTACTTAATCCTGCCACCGTCAAGTAAACTTATTCCTTTTAAACACGGAAGTCGTTGTTCATGCGTCAATACTCTTATATTTTTAATATCTGTGTTTGAACTCTATTATCCTGTAATTTTTAAATAAATGTAACGTATGTTTTAAAAAATAGTAGAGAGTAGAGTTTTTCTTATTTAATTTTAAATTCATAGACATTCCCGTTAATAACTTTAATCACGCTAAAGCTTGTACTAAGGAATGGCCCACGATAAGGTAAGATAGGTAAGCATCATACCCGTAACTCAGAGGGATAGGCAGAGACAGATTTCTATTTAGTAGAGTCCTGTCACACCTTTCTCGCCATTACATTGATATCTAGGCATACGTGCAGGGTTACGGGCATTCTTAATGACGCCTTCTTTAGTATGTCATACAAACATAGAATTAATATAATTGAATATTAATCTTGTGATAGATTTGTTTAGGGGCACGGGAGTTGAGTGAGCAACGTGCAGTATGCAACGGTTGTACGCGATGATATGTAGGGGTGTGGGTACCAATGAGTTAAAATTTCATGCTTTTTGATGTATAATGTATCACTGCAGCGACAGCGAGCCCGCCCTGGGCGCGGTCTGCACCGTTACTGGCGCATTGTATTTTGATTGCAGACTTCCCAGAACATTCGACTACTTGTTTGTACCGTTTACTGGGCCCATCGGCCTTCCTTATCGCATTCATTATACGCTCTTTTGATGAAAATACGTGCTCAGTATAAGAATTAACGTACATTTACTTAAGTTCAACAGTAAACAGTCGACAATTTAATCAGCGATATTAAAAACAAACAATATTAACTGCAAACATTGGCAGCGCTTCTTTTTATCGACCGCCTTTTGAAAGGACAGATACAAGACCGCTTTTTTGTTTTAAATATCTGGACTGAAGCGTAAATTTATATTGTCCCTAATTGATATTACTTTAAAAGAGCGTAAGTTTGTTAATTATTCTGAAAGTTTCGCCCAGTACTCGTGCATACGAGTTGCCGTGATGGGGTTGGGTTGCGTAAGTATCGATCTTTGTTTGGCAAGGGTCACGTCCGCGTTTATGTAATGTTCACTTATAGGCTTTTGTTGAAGTAATGAATACCCAATTTGTACACACCCAATATCCTCGGCCTTAATGTCGGCGCTTTTGAAGCGACGTTACGGTTCCGTCGCAGAGCCGTTAGCGCTCCGCGAGACGTTCGCAAAAACTGTTAATAATAAGCCGAGCGGTATCAGTCGAGATCTCCTTTATTTTGACAATGACGTAGTTATTTTATTTAAGCTTAACTATTGAGTACGCTAACAAGATTTAAATCTCAATGACGGCCTTGTGGAACATTAATTTTTTTTTCGAACTCTTATAATTATGTATAATGCGCGTAAAGATTTGTTTTACTATCGGTAGAGATTTCGAGAACTTGTATGACAGGATATCGGCTTTTTGAGTGCTCGTTTAATCTTATCCATTTTTGTATTATATTTCGTGTACATAAATGAGATTGTTATTTAAGAACTCTTATCTAAGATTCCAATTTGTTCTATTTGAGTTATGAAACGACCGATGGTGTCCTTCTGACCGACTTCAATGTCAACAACAAATCGCAACAAATTGTCACATACGTTTGGTATTACAGTGATTTAAGTAAATAACAAAGTAGTTCTTTTTAGGTTCTTTGTATCTTTTTAACCGACTTCAAAGAGGAAGAGGTTATCAATTCGTCTGTATGTTTTTTTTATATGATTATTGCACTTGTGTTGTTCGTAAGGTAAAATAAAGTTCGTTCATTAAGTAATTAACTCTAAATTATGTTATAAAAATGTTTTAGCTACGTTAAAATCGTGAAAGTAGAAGTTTTCACTTTATTAAAAGGTTCGAGACCTGCAACGATTGTTGATCGATGTAATTTTAGAGAAAGAGCACCAAATAAACAAAGGTCTGCTAAATTATTTATCTACATTAGGACTACAAGCTGTAACACATGAAATGATTTTCTATTTACGTAGCGATGGATACATATAATCAAACTAGTAAACAAACTTTTACACCATAATACGGCGGTGATAATTTAGGAAACTTACGATATATCTATCAACTTTTCTCACGTCCAGCAGCTATAGCAGGACGACCTATTGTTAAAAGAAAAACAAATACCTGCAATGTTTAAAATGATTACCTAAATTCTCGTACATAGGACTCGTCGTATAACAGCAAGGTACTCCAACCGTTAGGCTGTTAGGTCGTGAATATAAATTCACTTTCAAAGAATCTCCACCGCAAACGTTTCGTTAACTATATGTTTGTTTACAATTAAGAACACTGTTAGTAGTACGTAGGCAGTTAGGGACGGTTAAAGTGGGCCAGTATTATGGC
>DWTW01002067.1:0-11600 GCA_018246275.1 Papilio slateri
TATATATATATATATATATATCCTTAGCATGTGTCGTGGATGAGTTATGACTAATACCAATTAAGGTACTATATCAACTATATGTGGCGTATAATATATGGCGACAGTAAAAATTTTAAGTAGCTTCAATACCTTTCTTTCCTTCTTTCTTTCTATCCTCTTATCTACGATTAAGGCCTTAAGGCCTTAATCCACACAGCTACACAGATCCGTTGATCTGTTAATATTTTGGTTGTTACGAATTTCTATGGATAGTAGACGTCACTTAACATCTAGTGAGTCTCTTTTGGAAGCAAAGAGCATCTACAATATACCATATACCACTTACTATAAACATGTAATAATGTTACTTGGGAATACACTTTTAAAGATAGATTTTGAAAAAAAAAACAGTAATTATTTAGTTACTTCATTAAACTGAATCAAGTAAAAGAATTAATTAACCAACGTTAATAATCATGCAAATCTAGGGTCGTTAGAGGTCAAAAGTCGAAAGTTAGAAGGTTACTTAAAACGAGAAAAAATATATAAATTATGCTCTTTGTAGCTTTAGCAAATAAAATAACGTGATTCAACCTAAATTGCCTTGCCTAAATGGAACATTTCTTTCTTCTGGTTTCTTTTTGTTATGGGTTAAATTTATACTAATTAAAAGTTTTTATTGCGACTATAAAATTATATAAAATGTTTGCATTATTAAAAAAAAACAGATTGGTGGCAGCTATCTCTTGTTGTCTAGGTGGAAACAGTAACTTGCAGATATTTTAGCGGTCCCCTTAACCCTTTTGGAGTCTTCCAAAAGGGTTATTTATACAATCGACAGTTCCATTAGCCTACACCAAAAACTCTTGCACAAAAACATGAAACCTCAGTCTGATGACGTAACAGCGGCGAGACGTACTGTTGCACGAAAACAAAAGTTAAGTTACGGCCTGAAAGAAGCTAACTACTCTAAATTTACTATTATATCTTTGTCGCTCGCATCTCTCGCATAATGCGGGAAGGTGAGAAGTGTATTCTCCACGTGGTTATGTCATCGTCGAGTCACAAGCTGTGCACGCTTAGTTATATTTCAGTCAAGAATATGTATGCGCGGTACTCCTTAGCCACGCCGTATTACTTAGATAACCTGGTGCGCGAATAAACTTCGTGATAATTATAACTTACCATCGGGTTAACATCTCACTTGTGTCGCTACTTAATTATAATAAAATATGTCACGACCGTATCTCGCTAATGAGGTGGCCAGAGGAGAGACATCGTAAATTGCCTGACTCACTTTTTACTTAAACTACTATTTGCGGTAATATGACAGGTGGTGATATAGTATCGGACAAAATAAAAAAAACTCCAAAAACCTGAAGCGCCAATAGCCTAATGGTTAAGGGTACGGATTGCGAAACATACACAACATGGTCGTGGTTTCGAACCCCGCCATTCGACTATTGTCATGAACCATGTCCAACCAAGTTTGGACCAAATTGGTTGGACATGGTTAAAAGGAATATTAGTAAATTATTTCGATAATCTACTAATATTTTATATATATAATGTATATATATGTCCGAGAAGAGCTGGCATCAGGCAGGCGGCCGGCCGTAAAAGAAACTATACCCAAAACGTATTACAGTATGGACTACGGTCGTACTGTGCTGGTCCCGAGGACGAAGAGCAGGAAGAAAAAAAAACGGAGTCGCCAAATCTGGACTTCCAATAACTCAATGTATGTGACAGTTCTAACAGATTTTAGTAATTATAATTTGTTTATTTATAATTTTTTTTATAATAAAATATACTGTTATTTTGTTCACTATTTCAAATTAGACGAAGCTTTTGCTAGAAATTAGTTAACGAAAATAGGTGAATGCTTCATTCGAACCAGCGACTACACGTTTTGCAGACCGCTACCTATACCCTTATGGTGTGGTATGTATTAAGCATTGTTTTGTTTATTTTCAAATTCATTTGTAAAGATTTTATCTTTTAAAATTAAGGATAGTGGAGTTTTTGTTTTCTCATAATTATTTTGTAGGAGGCACATGCAAGAACGAACGTTAATGGAGTCGCTCGTCAAGGAAGCATGCGATTGAAAATTGCAATGCAACAACCATAATTTGGCGTAATGAACTCACATTCGATAAAATATAAAGATAAATATAAGCACGCGACGAAGAAAGGGGTGTTGCGACTGGTTTGGCCTGGGAAGATTCTATAACTAGTCGTTAACCCGGGCTTCACTTTCACATTCGGTTTGGTTTTATTTTATTACGCACTCTGTGCTGTAATTATGCTCGTAACGTTGCCGTATAGCTCGTTACTTCAGTTTAATAAATTGTTTTACAGCGCCGTTAACTTTAAAATAGTTTCGCCAATTATGTCGTAAGTAATGGTAATTATTGCTTTCATGTTTCGCACAGGCGCTCTGTTAAAAATTTAATTACTTTTTTCATCCAATTGTCGTGGGAATTATTTCTTTTGTCCTGTTCAAATTAATTAAAAACTTTGAGCGTAAGCGATTTTATGTGCTATAAATTGGCATATAAAATTGTGTATTCCTATACAACGACTTCACAAATTGTTGATTGTCTTTTAAGTCAAACAATGGGGGAGATTCGGGTCTGTACAAGAGTGGTTGGTCCCTTCCGTTACGTAATGAGCTTTAAAAGATCGCAAAGAGCAGAGTTATTTTCCTTTCGCAATTTAAAAACCAGATAATTTCCTTCGAAGATAATGAACTTTGTATGTTTGTCGTGACCAAAATGTCATTGTTCAGAGCGGGACTTGACATTCCTTTGAGATATCATGTTCATGGCAGATTTGAAAACAAAAAGCGGAACATGAAGAATTAACTTTTGATAAAAAATAGGTCAATATTTTATTGATATTGTTTTTATAATTGTCACATAGCGTCTAACGTCGTCCTTTTAGGTTTCTTAATATCCGACTGACCCAGAAGGAGGGTAATCTTTTTCGCGCATACGTTCGTTCCATTGTGACATGTAAGCTAAGCAGCTTTACCGATTTGTGTCATTAGATTCGTATTCTTCCCCGGAGTGTCATAGATAATATGATGATGTGATGAGTGCTGATACTTGTACAGTTAGTCGGGTGTTTTAAATTAACTTTTACTTGTGCCAGTTAACTAGTACCAATACAATTCTTTGTTGAGTCGTATAGTAGTTTTTATATATTCCGAACGTATTTATAGGATCCATTTGATTTATTAGATTTATTGCGATGTATGTCTTTTTGGATTATATTTAAATTATGTTTTTGTCAAAGTATAAACAAGTAGTCGTCGTTTCAGGCGTTTGTCGTACACCATGGGTCACACACAGTGCCCGGCAGTATAAGTCCCCCCCATTGACAGCCTCAAAGATCCTCTGTCGTCCTCAGCTAGTGGATTCGCGCAAACTTCATAAATAATGTCAAAATTTAAATGAAGAAAATGAGGTTTATTGAAGAACAACACTAAAACATTTTTCCTTTATTCCTTTCCACATTTTCGATTTATGCGAGAGGTCCCGTGTGTTTTTACTTCTCCGATCGAGCTCAACGTGTAGTAAAACCGTAGATGATTCTGGCACTCACTAAATGCTAACCGCACACTAAATGCTAATAATAACTCTTTATGGATATTTGTAAGGAGTCAATTTCTGTTGGCACTTGTAACTTCATTTCTTAATAGATGTAATAAAATCATAACTACCTTTTATTCTCTTTATTATTGTTTGATTCTCTTTATTTAATGAATAATAAGCACTATTATGCCGGTATTAAATAAAACTTTTGTAAAATAAGTGAAAAGAAAGTTACGCACCGGCGTTACTGAACACAAAGGACTAAACAATGGAAGAATGGGCACCATTTTCCATTTGAAAAAGGGTTAAATTACGCTGTACTGTACGTGTTACAGGATGTACAGGTTGTCCCATTTCGATGACACATCACAGGCGAAGTACGTTAAATATTGTTGATGGGATGTCTTACTTAAAGGAGACTTCATTTAAATTTTAAAAAGGATTTGAACTGTACTCAAAGACAAATGAAACGCCCGCCTGAGCGAAAAATCGAACTCGCAAAAATGTGAAAAATAAAACATAAGTTTTTTATAACACCGGGTTACTCATAAGGATTGTTTCTTTCTAAATACCGTTGCGTGTTAGATGAAAGGAAGACCATAAAATTATTAAAAGTTGAAATGTGTGTATTTCAGAATGGGTCACTTTTTGAGAATTTAATAAATTAAGTTTTAATTTAATTGAATAATAATAATCAGTTAATATTATGTGTTATATTATGTAACTGATAGTTATGACCGCAATGGAAACTAATTTTCGGGAAATAAACGACTATGATATGATACGTTAAATTTCATGGTCTTTTTTACCTAACATACTATGTTCTATGGATGCATACATCTTTTATTTCCACGTTTCGCGGGTCACCTTTCCCGTTCTAACGACAGATTGCTTAAAAATCTTTGAATGCAGTTCAAATTCTTTTTAAAATTAAAATGAAGTCTACTTTAAGTAAAACTTCCTATCTACAATATTTAAAGTACTTCGCCTGGATGTGGCATCACCGTGGGACATCCTGTATATGTATAAAGTTTGCTAAATAATATAAGCGGCCTAGTTTAATTTATTACACTAAATGGTTTGATATAATTTTAGTGCAAAGTTTTGAGATCAACGTGAAACTACTGTGCAGTCTATTGTGCTATGTAAGCTTGTTCATTGAAGTTGTTTTGTTTATTTTCCTCAGTGCACGTGTTGCGAGACACGGAGCTCCCGCTGGAAGTTGCCGAGGCGCTGGGCCCGGATGTGCAGTTTGTACTTAAGTACGTCGATGTGGGTAAGTTTTAACTATCCCAATTGAGTTTAACTTTTCATGATGTTGAAGGTTATGTTTGAACTTAGGACAATAATTTTGAAACACTTTCTCATAAGTGCAAATTTAAAAAAAAAAATTGTAAGAACTACATTTTTTTTCTAACTATATGCTGGGAAAGATTATTACATTGTTTACTTGAAGTTTGTGTGTGTGTGTAGTAATGTGTACTTGGTTTGTAACTAGTCACCAGATCAATCGCTTGTTATATGTTACACACGGTAAGGAATCATCAGTGGCAATGAAATCTTTAAACATTCTTGACCTCAGTCCCTTCCCATCCTCCTTTTTCTTATAACGCGGCCGTAGCTCTTCACATAAGTCGCAGATGTAAACAGGACCTTCCTTCCTTTGGAATAATTGGTACTCAAGTCTTATTTTATCAATTTTGTTGTCAAGATATCAACTTGTCAGGTTCGCACACTACATATCGTTGACCGGCATCCATCTCTTTTGTGTGATAACAATCTAGCTTTCCATTCCTGTAGAACCATCGCTCTCTTCAGTCTTCATGGAGTTTTGCCAGTAGCTCCCCCGTGTCGTCATTCGTCCTCATGTTATACTTATAAAATTCGTATCTTTCGTATAGAATTATATAAATACGTATGTACATACAGTTTTTAGTTATAAGTTAAAACAAAGTTCGCCACGTTTTTAATCATTGCAATAATTAGGAGGGCGCTCCAACAATCTTGGGGAGAGAAACTTATCACGAAGTTTCGTGACGCTGTACAGAAATGCCGGCGGTGTTTATTTACCGGCTTGACTTTGTCGTAATTGCCTCGTTTATTTGTTTTTGGCAACAACACTGTTACCGGTTCACATATTACTTCACTCTTCTGGGCTTAGTGTTCGAAGGGATTTGTAGTTAAAGTCCGGATAATGAATTTGATAAGCATCTTGCCCTTAATATATCAAATTCCTATTTCACGATGTTTGTCCGCGATGAAGTCCGAAAGTACTCAACCGTTTTTAGTTAAATTTTGTATATTGTGTGAAAGATAGAAAAGATTTTGTCTTGATTAATTACCTTAGTATTTTTTCATGCAAATTAAATGTTATATTTATTTATTAGATTCATAAGTTTCAACAGATGGCTGTGTAAATTAGTTCATTGACCCAACAGTTCAACATCTTTTGTCAACTAAACTTTGGTGACACGTCACAGGTGTTTTCTTTGATATGTGTAATTAGGGCTACCCGTGCGAAGCCGGGGCGGGTTGTTAGTACATATATAAATATATGTGAAGTTAACTAGTGCTCGACCACAATTGAAGTTAAATACACGTTTACCACTATTATTACCTATTTACAGATTATAATTGCATGCCAAAATTGAAGCCAGCATCTTGTCGCAATCGTTTAATGTAGGCACGATGTTACCTTCCGTATATAAACTTATTTTGTATGTATTGGTGGATAATGTTATTCATAATTATAAATAAAAAATATTATTTGTTAAAAATTAACTTTATTCCTTCGTTTCATTTCAATAAATTCTGTTTTAAACGAATTATTCTAGTATTTTTTCCTCGAAATTAGTTTATTGATGGATAAAGAATAATGGCCAGGAGCACTCCATCCGAATTGGACGGCTCTGGTTTCAGTAGACATTATTAGTTTTCCTTCTTCGGCCCGTCCTTTCGAAGCGAGCGTTATATCGGAAATCTAATTACGATATTTATTCATGATTCTTCGACGACGAAGTCTTATTAAAAAACAATGAATTCAGAAAAGGTTTACGATTAAAATAGGATCTGTTTGATATTTATTAAGTCGTGGATGCTCTCACGTCTTTAATCGTATCAAGGTAGACGGAAAATCCATATCTATGTACTGTTAGCCATATTATTAGCCAAATGTAACAGGGGGTCAGCCCATCATTATACTCTACAGTAATTACACCTACAAATAAATATTTGCGATTTTTGGAAAGCATTACACATTTTATATTGTCTCAGCTACCAAGGTCGTTCGGGATTCGTTTAGTCCTTTCAGTATGAATTTATATGATAATATATATTAAAAAAAATAATTTTATTACACCGCTTTGAGACCGCAATGTATTTATCTGATTCAATAGTAGCTTAACGTTAGCTTTCAAAAGAGGAGTGTGAAAGTTAATGCTAGAATAGTACGTACCGTACCCTATGATAACTGTGACACTGAACATCGGGTGGATTTTTTTGTGACTGTCTTGCTATTGTTTGCCTTGAAGGGCCATCTTCAGCTACTCGGGTGGATTGTGCTCAAGCATTAGGTTATTCATAGGTTTTTCGTTAGAGAATTTATTTTAGAGAGATGGAGACGGATTTATTTATTTATTTAAGGAGATATACAGAAACATAAGATAAAAAATAAGATGTTTCCTACGGATTGTCTCACTGAGAACAATTAGGATTGAATCTATTCATATTAACAACTTTGAGATTGAATTAATAACTAAAAAAGTATATACTAGAAGAAAGAAAGGAAAAAGTAAGGCTACAAGAGAGAAGTAATGAATAATACAAAACAAAATAATTAAAATGTGAAGCAGAAGGAAGCAGCAGGGAGGTTTCCTATGTACAAAAACATTTTATTAAATTGGAGATAAATCCAAAAGGTTAAAGGTTAAGCGGGAGTTTTAGAATAGATCTATATCATTTATTATGTAGAGACTAACCAAACAGGAAACTTAAATTTATGTTTATGAAATGAAAAAGTTACGTTGTCGAACATGTCCATCTGGCTACTCAGGTTCTGTATACTGAGTGTTGTCGGGGCAAGGTTTTTATTGATATTTGTTGGCGCACCACTAACTCGTGGAACGCGAAGCAATGTGTGCATGAAAAACGGTTATTAATTAACAAAATTAATTTTTATGAATAAAACATCAAGTGGAAGATTTCGGTGTACGAACCGTCCTTTTGCTGTACGCTAATTATTTTCTTGCTAAAAATAAATTCACTTGTGGGAACTGCTTCCTTCAACCGTCTTAACATCCAGTTTATTTCTTCATCTTTAAAATTTTATCTACTAACTAGATGTAACCCGCGGCTTCACACGCGTTTGTTTCTTATTTTTATCGCTGAAAATTTTGATCGAATTATAGGTAACATGGGGCAAAGCTGTTATTGTTAAAACATTGTAACATTACATGGCAACCGATATTGGAAATGATGCTTTTATGTTTATTCCTATCGCATATGGGAATAGTTTACCTTGGTTACCATTAAGCTTCCCGTTATTTTATATGGCCTATATACCAATTTTCATTAAGATCGATCAAGCCGTTCTAAAGCTGTAACGCGCCATTCAGATAAACAATAGATATACAGATATTTTATATACCCTTTCCTTTGCAAAAATTTCGTGTTTTTGCTATATACCAATTTTCATTAAGATTGCCGAATCCTTTCTTAAGTTATAACGGGACATACGGACAGACAGATATTGTATGGTTTATCAAATTTTACAAAAAAAAAATAGTGTGCACAGACTCTACGGATTTAAGTATAGATTAACATGATAACTAATACTTATGTATCTCTTATCTAAGCCTAATAAGTAAGTTTGAACAAAAATTACAGCTCCCACGCACTGAGCGAGAACGGTCGCGGAACTTGCCAGCAGCGCCCTTAAAAATATGAATGAAAAAACTGTTGTTCGTACGCACTCGGCGGCGGCGGGTGCGGAGACGTCAAAACGCCGCGAATGCTCTTGGCGCGGCGGCTGTCCGCGAGGTTGCTATTGCAGTGCGTGGAGGCAGATGCCGTCCATACACAGCGCGCCGTTCGTGGCTGTCAACCGCGACAAGCCGCTTTTCGCGTCCGCTCCGTATCCACTCAGTGCGTTGTGGCTCTAAGACTACATATATTACATGCTGTCACTTTTCCTTAGATGCTTTAAAATTGAATTTAATAATAAGATATAAAAGTTTAATAATAAGGAATAAAAATCAATTATACCAACATGAAGAAAAATATCAAATCAAAGATTTTGTAACATTTTTTTTATTCGCTATTACTCCTATTTGTCATAATTTTATCGGTTTTAGAAGTGGCTGAGCCATCAGAGCTCTCAGACTGAAATTCTAAGGCTGAATTAATAATTACGTACATATAAACATATGTATTTCAGGTTGGGATTTTATTCACCTATCTTTAAAAAAAACCGATCTTATTTTACAAACAAACTTATCAGGACAAGACTAGACTGTAAATTACATATTCCAAATGTATAAAATATCTTATTTTAGAAAAAGAAACATATTTTTATTAGAACAAACATTAAAATATATTTTTACAATATTACAGTCAATCAATATGATTTATCAACCTTTTTAATATATTAAATACACCACAATTCGAAGTTTTAAAGCGATAAATCTTCATAACCTAGATACATTTAAAGCGACTTTTAACCTCAATAATTACCCCTAATTATATATCGCCAAGAACGTTACCGTGGCAGAGGCCCGATAAAATAGTATCGAACAAAATACCATTTTATCATTTTACTACAGTCGAGAAAACATTCACACAACGATAAAACCCGCAACAACACACGCACACATATCGTTTATTCACCTGTTTCTATATGTAATGAAAGAGGCTTCGCTGTGCAGGTACGGGTGTCTTCTCCCACTACTGTCAGACGCAGTAGCGCCGTCTCTTTCTTTTAGCTAACTTGGGAATGAGACGGTTGACGACGTACGTTTGAGTGGAGCGTCGGTAAAACAGCGCACTGCCGTATCGACCGTACAATTGGATCAACGGTCTTTACTTTGCCTCTCCGAGACAGACTTAGTTTTAACTTAACAACGTAACACGGCGTTTGTTTTATCCGATATTTAACGGTCAAAATTCATCAATGTTTTGTTAAACACGTCACAATTCGTGTCAGGTACCGTAAGGATCGTTTCAGGAATACCTTGTGTCAGTTACAAGTGTTAGTTTGGATCGTTCTTTTCATATGTGCCTCTAGAGGCTCTAGTCTTGAGTGAATGTTGGCTTAAATCACGCCATGTACTTCTGTGCACCGTAAGTTCGTTAAAAGTGCCTGTGTTCGAATCGGTGGTGAAATAAAAAAAGGTTTTATACGCTATTCGCGTGTGTTTTGTGAATAAGTGCCAGTAAAGGATTTTTGAGATTCGTATCAACGTGAAAGAGGGTAAGTCATTCATACTGCCGCTTTCTAGTTTCTAGTAATAGAATTGGGCCTCCTTAGAGCAGAGACCTTTAGGAGCGCTCAGAAATATAGCACGGGGCGTCACAAGGCTCAACAGCCTCAACGAACGTGTTTGTAAAAATGCCGCTCTTCGCCGCGACTTTTTTTATAATCGATAGGTATTACTGCATACACATTACTCCATACATCAACGACTCAAAATTTCTTTGGATAGTCGATGTATACAATTTTACACTTTATTAATAGTATTATGGAAATTATTTTAAACATTTGATATGTTTGAATTCAAAATCAATAAAAGAACGAAATTGAACGGGGAATTTAGATAAATTACTACCTTCAATGCTATTATTTTTTATCTTCGATGTTTCATCAATAATGTAGCATACCAAGATCTTGTAATTAAAGTGAAACTATTGCGCAGATGTAATTCATCAAGATTTACAGTTAGATAAATTCAATCACGGACACCGGTTAAAATTCAAATAGAAAGAGCGACTTCTTTTAAATGCTAGCTCGTGTGTATATCGTGCGAGTTCTATTAGAAGTTGGAATATCTGTCTTAAAAAGGACTTCAACGCGTGACGTTTTTGAGCATTCTGAGACGAATACGGCATTGTCCTGAATGTTAAAGAGGGTATTATCAGAAAAACCTATTTGTTTATGTGAAATATTCTTGGTATTTATTATGGTATCATATGCACTTTGAATATTGTTCAATTTAGTTTAATTATTACGAAAAATGTGACAGATTAATAGGGGAGTTGATGTATGGAATCCTTTTTTTAAGCATCAATACTTTTATGTTTTTTAATCTGCAATTGTTTCATTTAATCTGTAGTTTTGGGCTGTCTAAGGGAATAAGTTAAGGTTAATATTTAAACGCATAAATTGTCCAAACACACACACACACACACTCCCACCGGAAATGGGATCCTTGGCTGTTGGAATTTACACATAACATAAATATCACGAGCCAAGGATCTTGTCAATGTAATTCGTAGTAAAAGTTTTAAGAGCGTAAATTCTTTGACCGCTAATTATCGTGCACATTGACTATACGTTTTATAATGATAGGAAATGATCTTATTTACATTATTATTAACACAAAAACTTTAGCTCGTTTTTAATTTTTAAGAAAAAAAAAACTTTCATACGTCTTTGAAAACGGCCAAACACGAAACAAACAAATATGCCATTCAGAACTGTTAGTGCTGTTCATGCGTGCTGTAACATTCTGGATAACTCTAAAAATTACGTAAAGGCAAAAATTCCCAGATTCAGTATTCTAATCGATTTTCGAATTTCATCTTTACCTTTACCATTTATTTTATAACTAAAATAAAATAAATATGCGCTCACGCCCGTAACCTAGAGGGGTAGGCAGAAATCACAGGTTTCCATTTAGCGCGATCCTGGCACACCTCTCTCGCTTCATCTACACCCATACATCAACGAATACATGCTCGTCGGTTACGGGTACTCCTTATATCGCCTTTCTTTAGTATGTCACTAATCTGATCGATATAAGTTCT
>DWTW01002068.1:0-11599 GCA_018246275.1 Papilio slateri
GATCACTGTAACACTGTTTATAAAGCATTGAATAAAGAGCAAAAAAGCGGAAGGGAGATATTTGACAACCTTATATAAATCAGTATTCATGGATTCTGGATTTTCATTTTGCATGGTCCTGCACACTTCTCTCGCTTCTTGTACATCCATATATCTACGGACATAAGCGTGTCGATATCTGATACGCTCCAACAATTCCACTCACTTTCGCAATATAATTCACTCTTTCTATCCTTTCGATATGCCTGAACCACCAATTATTCAATTAGTGCAGTTTTATTACTTACTGATTAAACGATCGATGACAAAATGGAATGAAAAACGGCGATTTGCGGCAAGTTCTTGCATAGACGCTTTTAATTAAACGCTTCGTGGCTCTTTTTGGAATAGCACTGTTTTTGGTATTGCACTGCAATACGCTGTCATACCGCTGTGATATAAAAAGTTCCCTTACCGTAATTTGATTAATGACCCTGGTGACGCCGCACTTGTGGTGGTCCTGCAAATCGAGGACGAAAGTCGCAGCGTTGTTTTCTGTGTTAGGCAGGCATGGCTTGTAATCTGGAACAAATAGCAATAAAGTAATAAATATAAAGAATATTTTGTACATGAATCATCAAGGGTTATCATTTTTAAAGCATTTCACTTTTATAGCCGACCGGCCCGTTATCTAGTGGGGTAAGCAAAGATCACGGATTTCCAATGGGCACGGTCATCGCACACTACTCTCGCTTCTTCTACATATGTACTTTTGCGTGTTCCTGAGTTACGAACGCATTACATGTTTCAAGAATTTTTTTAAACATAAATGTATCAAACAGTATTCGTATTTAATAAGCATGTTTCGGACACAATACTACTTTGAAACGTAATTTTTGCGGCTTTTTTCCACATGCCTCTGTTACAGTTTGGCCATTTTGTTTGTATGCAGCACTTTGTCTTTTTCTGCAGTTGAATTTATGAATTTAACTCCTATTGTGATATGGCCGTTTCATACGTCTATAAATTCTGTCTGACTGTTCCCACGACACGGCGACCGTCGCTATATCTCTTCTTTCGATTCGAAAACATTTATGTGATATTTATAAGCGCACGTTCGCCTCCATTGATGTGTCAATTCAGTATACTCGGGGGGTGGAAGATTTACTACTTGTCTTCCCTATACTATTGTCTCTATACCTTTTGCGTTGAGACTTGGCGGTTTATAAATTGACTAGCTGTAATCAGCTACTTCGTCCGCATCAAATAGTTCGATTACTCGATTTAATTGTCTTCATTATAAATTTTGGCGTCACTAGCTTCAGCAGTATTTCTATATAAAACTTTATCCCTTATTCTGTTCCCTTCTGAGCAATTTTGATAAAAACAATGTTTACCCGACTAACAAAAGGTTGATTGTGTATATTCCATTCCATTCCATTGTAACCTCGCCTGAACGGCTGAAGCTATTTTGAAGAGTGAGGTGTCACTCCCCGGAGTGTCATAGGGGTACAGTCAGTCGGGTTTATTAGTTTTTAATTCGCTGTTGCTTGTTATTAGATGTGATTAGCTAAAATATTAATTTTGATATCAACAGCTTTAGCGGTTTCGTTTTTCATACAACAGATTTTCACTCGTTTAGACTCGACCGCAGTACAAAACGAAGCCGCTTGTTAAATTTTACGTTCTTAAGTCCATTAGCTGTGACTACGCGTTGATAGATCAGCCTCGGCTTACTTTTTATATAGGTAACAACTCCAAGATGCTATAAAGTAATGCAATTGACGGTGAATGGCCTACTAAATTTCACCAGTGAAAGGTTTAGATGTATCGTTTACTAGATATCTTGACGAATGAATTGTCTGTACTGAATGGATTTATAGCATAGCTTTAGTACAAGCATAGCCTTCAATAGTGCACGGAGATAGAAAGTAGAATTGTAATTTACTACTTTAGTGGTCACAAATTATAAGGAAAACTAAGCAATATGAATGAAAGGCATAATAAACTGTGCGAAAAATCCTATTTAAAAATAACGTTATCAATCACCAATATTCATGACATTGTGATTGTCATGTTTTAACAGGCATCATTGAAAATAACATAATAGATTGTGATAATGGATAGTTTGAATATCGTTTTGTTGGTTGAAAAACCTGCATATCTTTTATAAATAATAATAGAAATAGAAATATTGATAAGCTAGCCAGCTAGAGGAGTAGACGTAACTTAATTTGGCGACAGTCCTGGTGTACCTTTTTAGATTCTTCTTCATCCAGCATTACAGGTCATCGGTTATGGGTACTGTAATTTCTTGTTGTCTTGTCTTGTCTTTATTTAGTATGTCATCAATTTGGTCCATGTAAGTTCGTCTAGGACGTCCAAGACCGACCCTGAGTTTTTCGATATACATTTGAAAGCTTAGCAGTAAATTAATTTAATTTAATGAAAAATTACCTACACAACAACAATACAAGAAATAATACTACTATAATACTAATACTATACAATACAAGAATATTATATAAATTAATCAAAGGTTTCTTCTTCTTCTTTTTCCTGTCTTTTTCCTACTTTAAGTGGGGTCGGCACAGTACGATCGTAATCCATAATGTAATAGGATTTCGCTATAGATTTTTTTACAGCCGGCCGCCTGCTTGACGCCAACCCTCCTTGTGTATATATGAAATATTAGTAAATTATCGAAACAATTTACTAATATTTCTTCGGAATAATTTACTAATATTTCTTCAAAATAATTTACTAATATTTCTTCGAATTAATTTACTAATATTTCTCGAAATAATTTTTCGAAATATTTCTTTAAACCATGTCCAACCAAGTTTAAAACTTGGTTAGACAAAGTTTAAATCGATATGGTTCACGACAATAGTCGAATGGTGGTTTCGAACCCATGACTATGTTATGCATTTGCATTGCAGTTTCACGGTCCGCACCTTTAACCATAAGGCTATTGGCGCTCAATGAATTTTAATAAAATAAAAAAATTAATCAAAGGCAAAAGACAATTTACCCTCATCAACCTATATTCAAAATGGATCATTTGAAAAGTCCTTTGATCTTGTATTTAATATAAAATAAACCCTTAAATTAATTTCGCCAAGTCAAGCCTTTGCTGTCAGAGCTCTCATTATTAAAGGAATAATTAACCCCTTTGATCAAAACTGGATTTATTAGACTTTATTATGAAGTTAAAGGAATTTATCATAAAAACCCAATTACCATAGATACACCTTTATTATTAAAAAGGGCAGCATTAATTGTAAGTTAATAGATTGGAATAACGAACTGTCTACCCCAGTGAGTTAAGAAACCTGATAGTTCCTTAAAATTTTGTAATGGAAATAAATATATAAATCCTAACAAACAGGTTTCTTAGAATGCTAAGCCAGTCGGTTTTCAAAACAATATCCAATAATTCACACAAACACATCAGTGGACAGAAGAAACACGGCGATGTGTGTGCTGAGGGCAAACAGCGAGTGTGAATTGTTAACAGAAATATGTCTTAAGTTTAAACTGCGGTTTGTCTAGACAGAGTCGATGGGGTTCTGTGTTCCAACGATTGTGCCAAGGCTTAGTGCAGAGGGGCGTATGAGATCCCAGAGTTCCTGCTCAGGTTGGTCACTTGGGGCTTAGTACAATTCCATGTAATCCTGTATTTCCCTCAGAAGGCAGGATGTCTTTACAAGATTTCGCCACGTCACAAAAATACAGAGTCGGTGGCTTACCTTTGAGGTTGTCCAGGTAGGAGATCTTCCTGTCGCCGTCCATGGGCACGGTGACCGCCATTACCTCGGGAGTACATTGCACCTGGGATTCCGAACCTGGCAACAATTATAATTGATAAACATCTTTTTAAAATGTTATATCTATATATAACTATCATGTCCAACCATCTAACTAACCTAAACATTAACGTAATAACTCAAGCAAAATAACAGTTCAAAATTTAACGATTTGACTTAGACAGTTTATAAAATGTCGAGAACCAAAACGTTAAATAGTAAACGATTCGTTTAGTTCACAATTTTCTGTCAGTTTATTAAATGAGTATAAACAAACACAAACCACAATACATCCAACGGTGTTCGCTGATGGCTGGGACACAGACAAGGTATGAAACGATGATGCTCATTGTCAACCCACCACGATGACTTCGCTGATTTCCATTCGATAACTTTTATTTTTGCAACTGTGCACAAACCTGATTTTTCTAGAATCGTGAAGTATGACGCCATTAGTTCTTGACCTATAATGTCATCGAAACTGTTACAAATCTTTTTAATTTATAGATTTACATATTTAATATATTCTTCACTTTAGCAACGTCATTTAAATTATATTAAGGTCAAATGGATTTCTATATAAACAATACGTGGCAATTATATAAATTGTTTCATTATTATTTTGTGTATTTCACGTATGCTACCGAAGTATTCAACAGAGTGGGACTACGGTACAAGGCGAAAAGTAAAGGACATAGTTTAACAAAGAAAATAAATTGAATAACATAAATAAGATTAATGTTAATCATTCAAAGAAGAACAGTTTTGATTAGCAACTCAAAACTAGGTCAAATTTCTTGAAGCAAACTTATGACGAACACCAACTCTTAGGACGGAGATACAGTGCATAAAATAAGCTTTTGGTGGACTACTACTAGGCTTTGAACTATTGCACACATGCGTTCTATATATTAGGTATATATATGAATATACCTATGTATTCATATACATATAATATGTACACATAAATACATACTATATGTATATGAACGAAGTTATAACACACTTACAGCAATCAGCAGTCAGTCCTTTAGTGGTATTTTAGTAACCTCAATAAATAATAACCAATACTACTTAGGGTCCTGCATGAAGAGAGCGTACTCCCTCCTTAAAGGCCGGCAACACATCTGCGGTTCCTCTGGTGTTGCAGATGTTCATGGACGTTGGTGATCAGTTATGTATTAGGCGACCCAGTGCTCGTTTGCCCCTTATGATATAAAAAAATAGTTACTTCTCGTATCATTAGAGTGATATTTTACCCGCTGATATCGCCATCATTACTCTGGATTGTTCAGCCTCTTCGTCGAGAACCTCCTGCTTTTCGGTTTTATATACGGTATCAATGTCGGAATACAACGTATTTCTTTGCTTTTTTACATTTTCGTATTTTTGGGCCTGTTTAATAGCAATCGGCGATTATAAACCGTGAGTTTACACTGCCGAAAAGATTCACCTACAACATGTTGTCATCTCGGTTTTTTTTTAAGAGAAGGAGAAAGATAAGAACATGTTTTATGAGATGTATTTTAGCAGCGTAAACTCACGGTTACAACATCTTTTACCCTATACGAACTTCTGATTACCGTATCTAGCCGTCTAAATCCTAAGGCCCTCCGGGAGCAAAGGTATTTTTGCATGGTTTTCACCATTATAACTTACTAATATTATGTTTTAGAACTGAAATTATCAGGAAGCTGTAAACTTTTAAGGTTTTTTTAATTGTTAAAAGTTTCCGTTGAGCAATTGCAATTTGTATATGTTATATATTTATAAACGTACTTTGATACGCTAAGTAAAGTAGCTAACAAGTACCGTGTTTCCTTTGGTCGGCCAATATCTTTGCTGATCCATTTACTAACGAAGGCGGAGCAGTATTATAACATTTTTTTAATTGATGAAGGAAACAAATAAGCAAGCGGTACGCCTGATGTTAAGTTACTGTCGCTACCCATAAACTTCCGCAAGCAGGTGATTTGCAGTTTCAGGTTGTCTTATAGCTAGTGATTACAGATATTTATGGGCAACAAATCATACTGACCATTAAGTAAAAAAATGATTTACAGTTCGTTGTAAAAAAGAAACTAAAGACCAATTGCTATTAATTACGCCTTTTTTTATACTGTGAGGAAATTCCCTTGCATAACTGCCCTGCCGAAGCAGCTCAGTCTCTGGGGGGGACGAGCCCCCCACTTCTCCAGAACGGCGCACCGGAACATCAAGCGCACCCTCCTATACTTTTGTCACTGGTGACGGATTCCCCCGAACTCGTCACCTGAAGGCCATGGGGGCCAGAAAAGCGAATGGCCTTCCTAGCCCCCGGCGGCAGATCTAGTCTTAGGTCCCGACGCCAACCGCAAGACGGCTGCAAGGGGCAGGGTTAACAGTGTGAAGTGACACCAACTCCCCTTCTCCTCCCAGCCTCACCACTGTTGCATCTGCGGTGCGACCCCGCTTAGTCGCGGAGGATAGAGAAAGTGGCGCACCGCAATACCAACACTCCACGACTCCACCTCGACTGCGGAGGCAAGGGATAGCCCTCAGTCCCCCAGACCACCAGCGCGTTTCCAAGGTGGTCAAACGAGACCTTAATAATTAACTTACGCCCTGCACTATATATCCCATAAAACACATGAAAGCTTCTTCTAGGTGTTGGGTTCCGAGATCAGGTCTTTCTCTTCTCAAGTGCAATTCGCCTAGTAAGTGCAAAGCTCGACCAAGATGTCTGCGCAAGCCATTCTCCATAGCTAAAGCACCCATTTCAGTAAGTAGTTTTGCGGCATTTTCGTGGTCACCTAATCTGTTACCAAAGATAACATTAAGCCCTTTAATTTTTGTATGTTGTGTATTCCTTGCATAGATAAAAAAACAAAACGCGATTTTATTTGTGACTAATTTGACTAGTCCATGCGTCAAATCGGACAGAAGCACGCATTTCTCCAAACTGTTATTTTTTTATACAAATCAAGGAATATATTCTCTAAAACTCGTGTAATAAATAGATACGAATACTTTCATGATATCAATTTTATTATTTGTTGTACATACAGTATTGTTATTAAATAAATATTTAGATAGGTCTTACCTTTGTCTTACGGCAGCAAGATGCATTTTCGATACACACAAACCATTAATATCGTTATTAGTTTCGTATATTTTGTAGGCCTTTTGAAACGATTTTAGGGCATTGTTCAAACTGTTCATTGCTAACTGACTGATGCCAATCTCTATAACAGCTTCTGCTGCTTTCGGGATATCTGCAGCTGTGTCAGATTAAACATTTTCAATTTAGTCCTTTGTCTACTTTTTAAATAGTGCTTAAAATATTTGTATTTGGGGACATACGTTCTACATATAATTATGCAAAGCTAAAAATATAAATAGACTAAAAACCTTCAACATATTGTTTTACATTCAATTACTATTACTTTTTTCGCATAGACGATAAACATATTTTCTTTCAAACCTACTTAGTATATTTCATTCATTTACAGTGATAGAGCCCGCAACAACACCTTTTGCACGAATGGGCCCGCTCGACCGGTGAAATACCACGTCCTCACGCCTGTCTTAGGTGTGAATTATTCCGCGTTTCGTCTAGTGAGGTGCCGGAGGCCTTATTCTAGTCCTCTTCAACTTCCCATCCTTTTGTAATAAGAAAAGGATGGGAAGGGAATTCGTCAGGGAAGGGAATTGATAGGAGATGGAAATATCTACTTTTCTGTCCCCCTCTTCTGTTCATTGAAGGTAGGTAACGCGTCTGCAACTCATTAGCTGGTTGCGAATGCCTATGGGTAGCGGTCATTTAATATCAGATGAATCGCTTGCTCATTTGCCACCTTCTTCCATAAAATTAATAAATATTTTAATTTACGCTTTGCGATTAATTTAATTGGTTTATGTGTGCGTGTCTAACCATCTTTAGCTCTTCGCTCAGCTAATCGTGACAATCTTTCTGCTTTAGCTGGATCTTCAGCTCGAACAGATCGTGCTTTATTCATTAAAACCTTATGCAGTTCCAGCACTGTCGCTACGAACACAGAGTTTGGAACATTCTTAACTGCTTCAATGATCTCATTTTGGCTCTCATATAGGGGCCACTCCTAGAAATTAAAAATTATTTCAATTTATGATATATATTTATCTCACACACAATCATCACTAAATCTATTACGATTTAGAAATGCGATCTTTTTCTCGCTTCGGAAGCGACTTGTAATATAGGAGATAAATAATGTCAAACTTGATTTTTTAAATATGACACATAAACTTTTTTTTTAATTTACTAAAAGATAACACACAGCACTCTTGCATAACCTTATCTTTTCCTTGGTAACTACTAAAAGTTTCTGTTACATCAACAAGGATAAGTTGATGGACAGAAGAGCTGGAGTCAGCAGGTGTGTTAAAAAAAGGTTCGTCACTTTAAAGTCGACATTTGTTTGCACTAGGAACACTGACAATTAAACAGAACTTATTTCATTCAAACTTTTTAATGACTAGCCCATACAAAAGATTTGAATGTCGATATGACAATAAGCATAATTTAAAATGCAATTTTCTGCTTATTGCTTTAGTTTCAATAAGTACTTGAAACATTACTATGCCAGAGGCAATGGTAAGTCAGGTCTGATATCATTACAAAAATGGGACAATTTCTAATTATTTTTTAGGCAATAATGTTACCTTTCCTATGGCACTATCACGAACATCCGAAAAAATTTCATAGGCCTCTTCCGTATCTGCTTCTGGAACTGATGAACATTGATCTTCGTATATAGACAGACTCTGAACTGAATCATTCATCATTTATAAATGAAAACTTACATTTATTGAGCAAAAATGTGGCGTAGTGATATTTACAGCAAGCCTTCTGTCTCCCACCATCTATTAAATAGTGGCTTGCTACTGCTATTGCGGCTAAGAAAAATTTCTCAGCCAACCACAAAATGCCTTTGCCTTTCTCAGCATAATACAAAGCAAGCTTGAGTAATTCCAAGCATTCCTTCTTTTTGTTGTCTGCAAGTAATAAATTACTTTTAAAATTAATTATTTCCGTGTATATGTTTTAAAAAGTTTAATATATAACTTAGGTTTGTCTGTTATCTTATACTTTTATGTTCGTACTATTTTTGTATGAAGAGCTACACATATATAACTCAAGAACAGTTTTTTTGACATTTGAATTGTTGGATTTGTCTGCGCGTGGAATAACAGAATAACAAAAAAAAATATGAAAAATTCACAAAAAAAATCAATAAAAATCGTTGTTTCATACCTTTTTCGTATGCGATGATATCTCTGGTGAAATTACAGAAATTACAAAGAGTATATAATTATACATCCTGACTTATACAACAAAACTCGAGGTACTTCAATGAAGGAAATTGACCCGAATAAAAAGCATCCAGCAATTAACATAAAATTAATACAGCATTAAGGTTATAGGGTAAGAACCGCTCGTTACTTATAGATACCACAGAATAAATGTGACAAAAATTTTAAGGATTTTGAAAATTATAACGTTTTTACTATAATGTTTATTTTTATATTTTATTCTTACTTTGTGTGTATATATATATATACAATCTATGTAATGTATGTAACAATGTATGTAATATATATGTAAAGAAACTATATTTCTTTAAGTTTATACAGCGCGCGGTCGGTAAGCAATGGCGAAATAGTAATATTATTCCATAGATGGCGCTGTTATAATGGCGGCCAACAGAGAATAAAGCAGCCTATGTTTAAAGCAGATAGAAGCATTTTGTATAGTTATTATAAAGAAATAATTGTAGATTTGAATAATAATAGACTTTAAATGTCGTTTCTCTATTTCAGAGCAACGTCTTTGTTTATTTGAAATTCATGATACTTTATAAGTGTGGAGATATTGTCTTATATATATATATATATATACGTCGTCACCTTTAGCAAATTAAGGCGATATGAAATAAACTAGTAAGTGGAAAAGCCTCTGGACGCAGGCACCGCAGGCACCGCAGGCACAGATTACAGAACGCACCTCGCGGTTGCTGCTTTTCGTGCGGCGGACTGCGCAACATCATCACTTGCAAAAGGTTTACCATTGCCGCGGCGACAGCTAGACGCCTGGCTAAATACGTGAAGAAAATAAATAGTTACCGATAGTAAAGGATTGGTGCTACATCTACATGCGGGGCGCTAAAAATGTATATGTTTTATGTCAACATAATAAATACCAATGGATATACGATGGAAAAATATGTACAAACATTTTCTATATTTAAAAAAATCTTTTCGTAGATAGTCGAGTAGAGATTGATTAGCATAAAATAAAATGAAATATGATTAAACGATTTCACCGGACAGCTAAAAACCCATACCGTGTAGAGCAAATTGGGGAAAGGGGAGCTAAGCCAAATGAATGGAGTATCTGCAGTGAAATGGATACGTTCGAACAAAGCGTGAGAGGAGTCTATCCTCTCTCACGGGTCTCCGTGACCGATCACATTCTAATTAAACAGACAGTCAGGGGAGACAGGCCAATTATCCAGTCGGGCGCCTGTCTGTCGAGGCCCGGCCCAGCCGTTCCTGGAACCCGCTCATCCTGCTGGGAGACGTCGTGGACACATGTACCGTACGACTATAAATAATTGTCACCGCACAATATGTGTCATGGTAATTGTGTCATACTTATTAAATTATTGTAATCGGACGGTATTAGGCATTCCGCACTGGCACACTGAGACTTCAGTTTTCTTCATTTCACCATCTCCCAGCACTAGTTACACTTTGTAGTAAAATTACGTAATTATATATACGTATAGATTGGTTGTTTACATTTCAAATTATTTGCATATAATATTTGATATAAAATTCTGCATGAAACAGGAAGTGTTAATTAAACAAGTTCAGTTCAAGTTTCAAGTGTTTATCGCCATCAAACCGGTGCCTGGAAGCCGCGCCCGCAGGGGCCGGCCGCACACATGAGCACGAGACACTAATTATTGCCAATGATCTTACTTCCCAATCGGAAGCTTAGCTTATTTATGCAGATCAGACATTTTAACTTCTATCATCGATAGGCACGACCTGAATGAATCTTCTGGTTTTGATGCAAACAACTTGGTTTGTCAAAATTTTTGTTGAAGTGAAACTTCTATTGGGACGGTGAGAATTGGTTTTTATGAATATGAATACATCGAATCGAACAATTTCTATATATACTAAAAATGTTACTTTAAGTACTTCAATTTATCCCTCTCTCCTCCGCCACCACGTGCGTAGTGTAATCATCTTACACATTAACCAGAATAAAAAGTTTTATTAACTCACACTCGTTTTTTTTTTTAAATTATTTCTACGTTGAATCTGTGTCAATTATGAAATTTGAAATGTATATGCTGTGTACTTATTTATTTTATAACGTCAATGTTTTGTCAGAGTAGACAAATAAAAATAATGTCAATGGAGTTCGGGAGGCCTTTAGAGACAGATCATGGCATCACACTCCATTACTCTTGCTCTTCGGCCACTACTGGAGAATATAAAACTACTTTAAGTAAACTACTGACATTTGACACAAGGCGTTCGTCAAACATATTTCGGCATATTTAATATTGTTTTATAGATTGATAAAAAATATTCTGTTTCGTTGGTCAGTGTATCAAACGAAGTGTAAAAACCCGTGCCACGTACAAAACGATGTCCAACTCGTGGGGCATGTGGACATAGGGCAAGTCGGAAACATCACCGCAAAAGAGAATTTATGGCCAAATTCCCTCTAGATGAGGCGCGATAAGCATTTATTTAGAATATATTAACAATAA